>JBBPCY010000142.1:1496049-1508676 GCA_037974405.1 Brachyalestes nurse | reverse complement strand
ACAGTCCATCAACATAGGGATATCCTCCACTTAAGTCAATTTATAACCAAGCCAAACTAGTATTAACACAAAGAAATTTGCAAATAAATCGATATTGAATCGAATCGGATCAAGAATTGAATCGGATCAATCGGCAACAATACCCAGCCCTATGATAAATACCTTTATGTTGCACAGCTCTATATTCAGTTTAAGAGAATAAGGAAAAATAGCACCCTTTCCAAAGGAAATCCCTTACCATGAACAAATTACTTACTAATCAAGCAGAATAAGACAAAAATGGCAAATTCTAAAAGTGACAGCTGTATAATAAAAGCATGTGTTCAAAAGTTTGTAGACACCTGCTCCAACATTTCTTCTGAAATAAAGAGTATGACCCCTACTGTGTTACAGAAACAGCCCCAGAAACCCCAGCACCTTCCCAGAAACTTCTTCTGGGAAGGTACACTAGGTTGGAACACTAGGTCAACACTAGGTTAATTGCTAAGGACAGATACTGACGTCTTGGATCTCAAACGCAACTACAGCTCATCCTAAGGATAATCGGTGAAGCACTGCTCCACACCCCATTGCTGGGGGGCTTTATTCCCCTTTCAGTGAACAAAGTAGTGAGCGCAATGAGGCGGCGATTCGTGTTTGGCTGCTGTGCAGCACTATTCAGTGAAATGGGTAAATTATTTTTTATACCTAATAAAAAAAGATATCAGGCCATTCCTTTATGCCTTTTTAAGCATTTGAAATAGTGACCCCTATGCTTTTAATGAAAATCTACCAATTACCAATACAACAAATTAGCTCAAATCTAGATTGAACTAGATTGTGTTCTTGTGAATTAATGGATAACAGACTACTAATGATTTCTTCATGAGGTAAAACTAGTATTCCGTATTACCTTAAACTGTTTATTTAAATATAAAACCATACAGATGGAAAACGTAAGTTATGTGACACAGTGGTGAACTGACTCCTGTTGCTTGTTGTAGACGCAAACAGTATCTGAAGGCTAATGAGAGTAGTCTGTAGTGAAGTCCCAGAGCAAATCTTCATCCTCCCCACCATCAGGGTCAAATTCACTCCATGAGATGTCATTCACCTGTGAAAGAGAAAGTGAGAGAGAGGCAGTTGAAATGAGAACAATCTTTGTATTCAATAAAAGACAAACATAGGCTAACACAGTACACCATAAAATGCACACCATACATTTTCAAGGGTTCTTCAGTAAAGGTAATGGCTCTATACAGAACTATGAACACTCAAAGAACAAGCCGAATGGGTCATCATTCTAGCCAAGAGTTTCTTGAACAGCTTTCTTGAACATGCATTTACCTGGATTGCTCCCTCGACATTCTCATCTGGTAGAACTTCCTCTCGGTCAAATCTACATTCTACTGCTACTTTCCCATTGCCTGTGGGGGGCAGAAAATGCATCAGTCTTTAATACTGACTAAAGTAAAGCTGTAACGTTACACTCTAAAAGTGTAGAGAAGTTATAATGTAAAGACCAAAAAGGCGTGTAAGGGTGATTTCACACTCTGGAGTTTCCATACACTGTCCTTTTCCCTTTTAACAGTATTTTGCAGTTCTGCGCAGAAAGACCTCTGAAACCCCTCTTTAGAAGTAAAAGGGCTGTTGTGACGAACGCAGAATACATTACATTTTTACTTACATACCTTTATGTAATATCTACTAATAAAATTACACACAAATAAACAAACAGTTATGTTTACCTACCAAAAACTATTAGTAACACTTTCTCAAAGGCTGAAACGACTGCCTTGTCTTTGGCCCATTTCTTTAGCTTTCCTGTTTTCCAGAGTTTTTCTTCTAGGCCTGAAAACAAGACAAAGTACCAAAACTATTATTAAATAATAGCAGCAGCTGCTTTCTAATGTCTACTAGGGCTATAACAGGTATAACAGTGACAATATACCTCAAAATTCTCTTTATATCCTAGTATGTGCACTTCACCTTTCTCCAGGTCTACAACATCTTCAGCGACACCAACCCCGTGACATGTCACTCCATGCTGAGGGAGAGACAGCTCCACAATGCAGCCATATTTCAGCAGCTCTCCCTGACTGTCTGGGTCCAAGCTCCAGTCAACTTCTGCACACTTTGAGATGTCTTTCAGCTGGAGAAAGAAGAAAATAAACCCCAGTTATAGAAAAAATTATTTAAAAAATCCTCCTCATGAAGCTGGATTCCCATTAAACCCCCATTTTGCCTTTTATTGTCAACGAAATAATAAGAATGTGATCCACTCTACCAAAAATTTATCCACAGATGCAAATACTCAGGTAATTATTCCATAATTATCCTTAAAGTGGAAGCTTGTGTGTGGTTTGTAAAGATTAGAATTAAGATTTCTGGAAAATATAAATATATTGTATGAAGTATTGTTGTGACTCACAGTGACAATGCGAGTGGACCAGCCATTGAAGCCCAAGTAGTGGTTAGCCAAGTCTTGGCACTTTGCATGACTGAGCGATTTGGGTCCAAATACAAAGGTTGGGTTTTGTTTTGTGCTCAACCTCACCTGGATAGGTGGGAAAAAAGGGGAAAATACATTGTTAAAATATGCGGTGTTGAAATGGAGTTAAAATATGGAAAGATTCAATTATGAAGGTTGTAACCAGTAACTCAATATTCTGACATTTACTAAAATTATGTAATTTACACACACATTATGAACAGAACAACCAAAGATATGGAAAGTAAACAGAAATAGACTTCAGTTATGATACCCAAAGGCCTATTAGCCCCCAAATGTGGTGGTCTAGTAATCTAGTAATGATTTGGCAATAACCAGATGACTTAATTTCATACAATAAAATTTGTCATATATGAAATGTTCCACAATATTTACAATATATTTACAATACACTGGAAGTAATAGACAGCAGAACTGACATTTGTGGACTCTATGTATTTGGCTGTGATTAGAATGATGGTGGTATTAAACTTATTAATGCAACACATTACTTTGAGTGGAGAGTTCTGGAAGAGGCAGCATTTGTCAGTGGCTTTCTGGGCTTTTGATGCATGGCTGGAGGAGTAAAACTTGATAATCGCATAGAAACCTGGTACAGCCACTGCAGCATTGGGACACACCTTCACCAGGTAGAGTGCGCCAAAAACTGAGTATACACTCCACAGAGCCTCCTAGTGAAGCAAGGATGGAAGAGAAAACCTATTTTTGGCATTAAAGACTTCCTTTTGTCATAATATCGTCCTCCTGGACCATAGGTGCAACATAGAACACAATAGAACAGCAGCACTCAGACAGATCAACAGTGAGGGTAAAAAGGGGGGATTTTACAAATACTTCACTTATACTCACTATAGGGGGACACATAGGAAGCCAATAACAATACAGTACTGTATACAGAATTGTAGTATAAATATACACATTCTTATATATACACACACACACACACACACACATCTATCTATCTATCTATATATATTTTTTTTTGCACGCACCAGATTGGATTAGAGTCAGCATGTCTGCCGTGTGGGCGCATTTCGATATATCTAAAAAAGACACACGGAAAGCCGTTTGTAAAGCCACTTGTACATTTCTAGAGAGGGTGCATCCACAAAGACTTTCTCAACGTCAGGATTCATTTATCATATAAAATCAAAACATCCCAATCACCATGCAGAGTATGAAGCACAGAAGAGGCAGGACCCTTCGAGCACACCCACTCCGTCTGTGTTTTTGAAAAGGCAAGAAAGTTTTACAGTGATTACAGTTAATATATGGACTATGTCAGTCTTTGTTTTAATACACCATTTTGTTATAGGCCTACAGAGAATGTTGTTATATCTTTCGACAGTTTTTAAAGAACTAATTCTGAATGCACTTTGTTTATGCACTTTGTTCAGAATATTAAAATGCACTTGAATTCACTAGTTTAATGAGAGAAGATATTTAATTGTATCATATTTCAGCTATCTTGCTTTTAGGCTATTCATGAGTGGGGCCAAGTAAAATATTTTATTTTAAATTTTATTTTATATTGTGCATTGTTTGAATGCTAAATACATATTTTCATAGTTTTGTAACATATTTATTCATTTAATAATTTAATAATAATAATTTAGTTCGGTTTTCGGTTTCGGGCCAAGTGTTTCCTAATTTTCGGTTTTTGGTTTCTGTCCAAAAAAATCAATTCGGTACTTCCCTAATATTTATATATCTATACACACTTATATACACACACAGACACATACACACACACAGACACGCACACACTCATATATATATATATACATACACATGTGCATATGTGTACATATGTGTATTTATATCAATACATATATATATTTTCATCTACTGATTTATACTTATTCACAACTGTTGAGAAAACTGTATAAGTGATCAAAAACAACTACAATTATATAGTTAGTTATAATTCTAATTGTATGGTTGTCCATATTATTAAAAAATATATAATTACAGCCACTACAATGTTGTATACAGTAGTTATAAAAACACTAAAGACAACAAGAGAGATGAGACTTAAGAGAGTAGTTTAAAAATAAATAAAAACAGTGCAAGGGTACTTAAGAGTACCTTAAATGTAAAAAAAAAAATTAATCAGTTACCAAGTTATCATGCAAATGTAGCAGTTGTGCAAGTATTGCAGTGTGAGGGCAGTGTTCAAGTAGGTATAAAAAAGGATATAAAAAAATTAAGGTATAAACTGTTGAGGGGTTATGGGAATTGTGTGTAGAGCAGAGTGCGGTGTATTTAGTTCAGTGTGTGAGGGGGCACCAAGGTGTTCACGAGCCTGACTGCTTGGGGGAAGAAGCTATTGCACAGTCTAGCAGACCTGCTCCTGATGCTGCAGAATCGTCTATTAAACTTTCATATATTCATATATAATAATCAGTGTATTATATGCATCCAAACTAATTTATGCAGAATTTGCTATAACAGCTATACTATCTCTTGGTTTTCTGAAAGATTGGCCACCCTTACTTGGGTTGCTGTTAGGGTACAGTTCGAAGGAATGCATTAGGATGATAGAACTATTAGCAGTCATTAAGCGTGCAAAGAAGCAAATATAGAGGTTGACTGTAAAAAAATAATGGTTGTGCGAATAATAGCAGCAGAAAGACAGAGAATGTGCAGAATAAATAAATAAAGGGTGTTTATGGTGACAGCTGGGGTGTAAGGTTTTTGTTTTAAGACATAACAGTTCAGTGTGTACATGCATTATGTTAGGAAAAGGAAGATGTTCAGTTCAGGGGTCGGCTTATGAGTGTGGGTACCCTTAATCATTCAGTTTTGGAGTCTTTCTGATTGAGAGTGATTAGTTAGAAATGAACCACGATTACTTACATAGATATACGATTCCAAAAAAGATGCCTGTATGTCCCAGATAAAAATGGTTTTGTTGTTTTCAACTGGCACCCTGAACTCGATTACGTCCACCTCGATATCCATGGAATCCCAGCGTCTGCAGCATGAGGTTAGGTTAAAAAAATGTGTGAATTTATTGACAAAAGTAACTGTACTACTTCTAAGTAAGTCGCGGAGGATATGGGTAAATCAGTGGTGTGACAGAGTTAAATAAATGCATGTAAAGCCAGTTGCAAATGGCTTGTTAGTGGCAGAAAACAGACAGGAGTGTAAGATACCTCCGAGAGAAACTTCCGCGCGATTTTTCAACACAAACGTCACGCATACGTCACAAATACGTTTCACCAACAGAAAGCTCGGACTCCGCACATGCGCAAAACCCCTCAAGCGCACTAGGCCAGCCTTTCGTGACAGAACAGAAGCTGTGTCGTTTATCTGCGTTTGGAGTCGAGTAGAGGACTCTTAACTTCACTCTGGAGAAAATACAGACTCTTCAGTTACTCAGTCTGTGTTGAAAGAAGGCTTACTTGCATGGTGTATGTAAAATGTATCCCAAACCCCACCTTGATTAATATTATTTTCTGTAGGCCTATAGGGGATCTTCTTACCAAACCCAGCATTTCTTAGTGTTGGAACTGAATTTGGTAGACTTTTTGGTTATCATCTTCTGGTGATTTATTAGGTCTAAGGGTGTTTTCACATATAGTCCTCTTTAAAGGAACCAAACTGTCCTTTAGAAGTGGTCAGAAAAGTGGACCAGCAGAAAGGGAACTCAGTTCTTTTTAAGTTGACAGTGTGAGTTCGTTTGAAAGGGGACTCGATTCTCTTTCTGCTCCACTTCAGCTCAGATAGGGGCTCAGTTCTTTTTCCGTTCATACAGTGTAGAAGATCTAAAGTGAGCAGTTCAGGTGCTAAACTAAGACCAGAATGAAACTGAACGCAAACTCGGAGGACCCACTGGATCCGATCTAAAGGGGATTTGGATGTAGGAGAGGATGGTGTTTCCTCTCTTCACAGAAAGGCCTAGTTTAGTTACAGCCTAACCCTGCTTGTAATTCATATGCAAGACACAGTCAGAATGGCTGAGGAACCTGAACCTGAAGCCCCACAAACCAAGCATTTTGCCTCAAAAGTCACAGATAATGAGATCATTCTGCAGAGATCAGCTTTACTGGAAAATCACAAAAACAACAACACAAAGCATTATACATAAGAATAGAAGAAGATGAAAATTAAGAACGTAAGCTTTGGTATGAAAATAAAATTGAAATATTTTTCACAGTTGTGTATCCAGGAGCTTACTCATCCATTTAAAAGTTAACATGATTGTTTAAAAGCATCTCCATGTGCGATTTATACTGATTAATAACTCGATTTACCCAATTAAACATGACAAGTAATTTAACTATTATTTTCAGTGTTCAATTTAATGGAATTAAATTCAATATTTTCAATTTAACTGAATTTAATATTTTCATTGTTTGAAATAAAGCCATAACTGCATAGCACCACTGTGAAATATGTCTCCTTTCCAACCAAACAGTTGCAGAGACAAAGGAGCTCTACACTTATGAATCATCTACACTTATGAATGGATGAGTTCTCTTTGGCAAGTAGAATAAATACAGAAACCTGTCAGGAAGGTTTGCGCAAGGGCTGAATACATTTAGCCATGCCTAATCACATTGTTGGTTAACTGGCTTTTGCAGCTGATCCAAGACAAGTTTTTTGGTTCTTTTTAAAGACAGGATGAGAAAACTTGTTCTAGATCAGCCCAAAAGTGAGGGCAGATTACAGGCAGTGGCTAATGGTGCTTTGTTGCCCTCTATAGGGTGCAGTTAGAATCGAGGGATCTCCTGCAGTTCGCCACCCTCAGGTAGGTCTCCACTTTGTGCATGTCCTTCTTGAAGCAGGCCAGCAGACGAAAGCTCTTTCTGAGGTTGCCCTCGCCCAGGGTCTGGTAGAAATCTTCAAATGGGAGGGGTAGAGACTCGTTGTCATCTAGGTTGGGTTGGCCATCCAGACATCCCTGTAGAGTTTGCAATAGTGAGGTTTATAGCCAGTCCTCAGACATCTGCACATGGAATTCTGTGTTATGTTCCAGTGCTCCAACTGTAGTACAACTATAAAGTCTCTCAAATGAAGCAAATCTAATGTAAACTGCAGAAGTAGATTGTAGTAATTTATAGTTGCAATCACAGCACATGTGTCTACAAACCTTTGAACATACGTTATGAATCAGCTGTCAGTTTTTTTCACTCAACTGGACACCTTTCATATGTTAAAGACAGCAACACTAACCTTTTTTATTTTAGAGGAATATGACATTTTTGTAAATAACACAATAAATTGACATAAGGGGGGGAAACTATCCCAGAAAGCATTACATTTTATTATGGTTCTGTGCAGAAACCAATTTCTAAAGTGTCACTCTTACTCTCACCTTGATGAGTACGCTGATGCCCACTTTCAGGTCAGCCAGTTTCTCTGTTATCTGGTTGGGGTTTCCGAGGATCCTGCTGGGGTACTCCCAGGACTCGATGAGACGGTATGAGATGTGCAGCAGTTTCAGCACCTTATACGTGATATATGATTATATATATATAATTAGATATGATTTTGAGGCTTGAATACCATACTCTATAAATACAATGTTGATGTGATAGAGGTTTTCTCTTCCTTAATATATTAACTTTTAATTAACATCTACACATAGGCGACCATGAAAGTGGAGTCTACTTTGGCTTCACCAGCCTTGAGAAGAGCAAAGCAGTGCTGATAGCTTATTATAATTTTAGAGTCCGTATAATATAATGAAATTACCAATGGCATAAAGTGACTTACAGAGCTTTTCTGGGTCTCGTCCTTTCCAGTAGGGGCTTCAATGGAGTCAGAGTTGCAGAAAGACAGGGGGAATATCTTGCTCAGCTGTCTGCGTTCTTCAGGTAACAGACTTTCCTCCTTCAGAATGCGAACACAAACAACTCTTTTATGAAAACAAGATCATATAGGTTCAAAAGGACAAACAATTCCTTATACAATCATTTAAAAGAGTTTTACAAAATCATTGATCATCTTTGCGGCCAGCTGATGAAGGTGCTGCACACGGATGACTGCGTTGTTGAAGAGCCTCTGATTCTCAGAGGTTGAGCCCTGGCTAACGAACACACTGGCCACCACGACAAAGAGCAGCACCAATCCTTTAAAATGAGGAAAAAAACATCTTCAGCATCCAGAGCTCTATCCTGGACTCAGATTAATTCATGTTTCGTTTGTAAGATAAGATAAAATACGCCTTTATTAGTCCCACAGGTGGGAAATGTGGCAGCAGCAAAATGAACAGGACAAGAAAATAATGCAGCAAAACCCATAGGATAAAAGCTATACAATATATCAATATAAAACTGTGTGTGTATATATATATATGTGTGTGTGTGTGACATTAAATTTAACACAGTAAAATTGCACCAGAAAATTGCACATGTTGGATACAGTAACATAACACCAGAAATATTACACGTGAGTTATTCCTCTTAAGACTACACAAAGACATTAGTAGTCATAAGTGCATTATTTGTGCTCACATAGACTAACCATGAGCTCAAAGCCTAAAGCATATTTAGTGGTTTCGTTTTTGCTACTTTACATATATCCGCCTGTTCAATATAACTGATATACAGTCCACAGGGTGTGTTTCAGCCTGAAATGCTTATTAAACTGGGCATAAAATGGTACAAATAGAGCATCACATGTCTCAGTGTTAAGTAGGAGAATTAGCCTGTTTGAGGGAATAGGATAAAAAGGTTAAAAATGCTAGCATAACAATGAATAATGGCTGTTTAAACATAAACCTCATAGCAGATATCACATAAATTCAACAGAAATGTAAAACATTAACTAACTAGGCCTAACCTGGGTGGGATAAAATTATCCAAGGCTGCAAAATACCGTCAAAAGAATCAGAAAGCAACAGCAAACTTTTAAGATGATCTGTGTCTTACCCAAAAGGCACATTTGTCACGTAACATCCACCTAAAAAATAATGGTCTTACCTTTAGCCATTTTGCCTCTAGCTGAATGAGCTCAGTCTCTCAGGTGAAAGCTGGGAGGGTTTGTGTCTCTTGCCCTGGTGTGCTGATATTTATATGCGAGTTGGATTGTTTAAATGCATCTATGTGAGAAATACAATCCTTTCCCCAATAATGTCTGATTTATTTATGTATCATTATGCGCCTTTCAGGGATTTTTGCGTACGTTTATTTCCATGACTGGAGCAGGAATGACATTAACTTAAAGCTGTATATGCACCGTATGTGCCTCTGTCTTTTCATATTTTTGGACTTCCTGACTGGAAAGCAAATAAAACATATATAAAAAATCACATATAAGAGAAGAACAGGGAGAGAGATGTTACATTTTGTATTTAGTTTTAATGGGAAATTACAACACATTTCCTGCATAATTAGATGATTAAGACATTCAGACTCTGCTTGGTATCAAATGCTCCATTCCAGAGAAACTGAGAGTCAGATTTGTTCACAGTGGTGGTGAATGTAACCACAGGATGTTATTACATTAAATAGTTATAGATATGCTGTTATTTAAAATTAATAAATTAATTTTATTCAGTTAATTTAATTAATTTGCTTATCTATCTGCCTATCTATCTATCTATCTGTCTGTCTGTCTGTCTGTCTGTCTGTCTGTCTGTCTGTCTGTCTATTTTAACAGCATCACTGGATAGTAAATAAAATGACTGAACAGTTTCACACCAAAACCACCCTGAATGATTCTGTTTTTGTCTCAGATACTAAAATATCCAGAATTCAAAAAGCTTTTAGTTTTTAGTTAAACTTTATATGTGAAATGTCTTTGAAGAGAAGGTTTTGCTTCTGGTAGAGTATTGTTCACCAAGTGTTGTTTCTTCTGTTGGATAACACTGTGAGTCTAAATGTTTAACTTTTTCTAAATGCGTTGGGCCCAGCTGCTCCCCTCATTGAGAACAAAAGTTTGACTTTAATATCAGCTAAACATCTGTTTTTAAAGCCTAAATGCCATGTGTTTATTTTGCCAAGTTTTTGCTAAATGCCAATTGTTTTTTAAATTTAATTAATTAGATGTTATATACAAGATTTTAACAGTTTGTTTTCAGATACTAAACTAAATGTGATGTATTACAAAATAACATTACAGGAAAGTGTTTAAAATGCCAGTCTGGATTTTCAGAGAACATGTAAACACTTTCACCCTGAAATTGTGTAACTTCCAGCAGAAAGGTTACTTGATCAATAGTCATGGGAGTAAATCAGATCATATGCATACGTGGCTGTGGTGGAACAAACTCGGAGTCTCTAATTCGGGTGTGATGGCCGTTCATGAGTAATATTCATTGTTGAGAAGCAGGTAAAATGTCAGCATGGCATTATGGGATTAATCTCCTACAAGGAAAAAACAGAATCTGATCTGTTTACCTGATTTTGTTACACGATTTTAGTGCAGTGGTGAGTTCTTGTGCATTAGTAATTGCTGAGACAGGGCATGACACAGCTGTCTCTAGACTATCCTAAAATCATGTCATACAACTCTCAAGATTACGGTACATGACTTTCTCCTCAGTTGCAGCTTGTTTTTACAGAGGTTTTCACCTACTACATTCACATGCTAGTAGGCTGCTAGTAGGCTGGGGTTAATTAACTTTTTTCCCCTCCTTTTTACTATTTTAACATGTGATCTGTAATGTCATCACTGCTTTAAAAAATACTGAGACCATTAGAAGACCATCAAAGGCTTCTAAATTCAACCACAGGTCACCTGTTTCACCATTAGAATTCTTTACATTGTGATACCAAGCCATCAGGAAACAACAAAAAAACATTGCTAACCATTACACACTTTTAAAAAACAAAACAAAAAATGAAACTTTTAGTTTTTAGTTTGGAAAACCAGGTAAAATTACAGATGTATACATTTTTAAGTACAGTAAACCCCCACTTTAACGCTGATCAGCAGTCGAGAATCGAACTAATAAACATAACCCTGGGGGTGTGACGGACGAGGCCCAGACATCACTGCATTTTTCCTGGCAATATATACATTTTCATAGATTTAAGTGCTAAAAAATATAATTTTCTAATTTTGTAACATAAATATTAATGTAAATTCAGCCACAATTCCCCATAAAAAAATAACTATACATTTTTTGGTACTGTGGAGAGAAACACAAAGAAAGCACGTCTTAGGATGGTGAAATGTGCTGTACTCAGAGGCATGAGGTTTGAAAGTAGTACTGGGCGATTTTATCGATTTTATCGATTAATTCGAATTTACAGTTCAGGACGATTTTTTTAATGAAAATCGATTTTATTACTTATTTTACATGCGAGCGCCAAAAGCGGAACTAATGTGATGCACCGTTCTACACAAGTAAATTAGCGCGCCGCACCCAAACACTGTAGCAGTGTTTGTGCCCAAGAAAGGTCTTACTACATCTGTAATATGGAACTGTTTCAGTTTTGTGTCTTCGGACCTGTGTCCGACAGCTTAAGCAGTGCAGCCACTCTCTGCAGTGCTAGCGTTAGCCATGTTAGCTAGTGTTAGGCATGTAAGCTAGCGGTGCCGTTTCACATGCCGTTCAGAACGCCGGTAACATTACTGTTCCTGTACTTTAACACCGACTTGCAGATTGTGCAGGTCACCGCACCGCACCACAGTTTGTGTGTCTAGAGTGAAGTACAGTAATGTTCCAATCTCTCTCTCTGTCTCTCTCTGGGAAAGTCCAGAATGGCCCTTCTGCCACGCTGAATTTAAATCTCTCTCTCTGTCTCTCTTTTGCGCTCTCTCTGTCTCCCTCTCGCCCTCTCTCGCCCTCTCTCTGTCTCGCTTGCTCACTCTGTCCCTCTCTCTCGTTTGCTCGCTCGCTCTCTCTCTCTCTCCCTTTCTCTCTCTCTGTTCTGGAAAAGTCCATAACGACCGTCCGTTTGGGCAGCATAGGGCTTTTAGAAAAATGAAACGAAAACAGGAGGGTAACAGCCAATAACTGGAAATTTAGCTGAATTTATTTGGATTACTATTTATGTTATTAGTAAACTATATATTTTTAATAATTTAGACCTAAAATGCGTATAAAAAAACATTTTTTACAGACGAAAACTAAATAAAAACTAAATAAAAAGTCAGATATGATGACGAAGACGATGACGAAATTTAACTGACACTTTAGTCAACGAATAAAAACGAGAGGAAAATGTTGGGGCGGG
>JBBPCY010000142.1:1473766-1487393 GCA_037974405.1 Brachyalestes nurse | reverse complement strand
CTTAGTTTAAATAAGTATATATCTGCTGAAGAGAACCTGGACATTTTAGAGCATATATTTATATATATGAAATTTACTTTTCATAATCTAAACAATTAAATGAATAAAAGACCAACAAAAAATGACTTATATCGTGACATACCAGATTTTTAAAAATTTAAATGTTAATATTTAACATTAATTTCTACCCGCATAAGATCTCATATGTAAACTGTTAGTGCAGTCAGAGCTAAAGATTACAATTCTTTAAATCTAAAGCTACAAAAATGGCAGGAGTTTAGTAGGTATGTTGGCATAAATGAGCTTATTATGAAAAATAAAGATGTTAGATCAATTAATTTATAGTATTATTTACCCAATTATTTTGAGGAAAAGAAATAAGCATTTTGTGAACTACAAATGTCTTTGTAGTATCAACATTTTGCACAGATGATCAAAAAGTATTGTACTAATACTAAATTTGTCCTTAATACAATTCTTGATACAGCTGCGCAGAAGTCAGAGACCTCCCTTTGGTTTATTTAGTTTCCTGTGAAAACTGCTGTTCATTGTTAATTTGTCAGCATCATAAAAAGCTAAAAACATTTAACCGAAAATACACAGAAGCCCCAACAACTAAATACAATATCAAATCTATCAGTGTTTAATTTTTCTACTCTTTACTTTTGTACCCCTGCGGCCCCTTACATCCTTCCAGTCTTGAACCCAATCAGCTACAGTGGTATCCTTATTGATATTATGTTCTCCTTCAGAGAAACACACATTCCCACAAATAACTACCCTCACACACCTCCACTGCCATCCATATTTCTGTAAAGAACGCAGCTAAAAAAGACTAAAGGAGAGATTTAAGCACTTTAGTCGTGAGGGCCAGCAGGATATCATGACAGTGGGTACCATGGGGAGGTCCATGGTGATCAGTTTGATTGTGTTTGGCGTCAGGATTCTCAAAGGGTCCTTCGGCGTGTCACAGAATTCCGACAGCGAGCTGTAGTCGAAGAACTGTGAAGCATCTGGATCAAACTTTTCCCAGGTCTCATAGGACATCTCAAAATCATCCTCGCATAAGGGCTCACCACTCCCACAGTTGCCCTTGATGTCTGTGCCAGGATTCTCAAAGTCTGGGTCACAGTCAGGAGGCAGGAGGGGCCAGGAGCCCATCCCATCCTGCAGAAGCAGTGATCATGAACAGGCATATTATGCTGTTTCCAAAGGTCTCAAAATTGAGCATGTCATCGTTGCCATAGTCTCTTTTCACTTGAAGTTAGACATGCCAAATATGGAGAAAATGAACATGATCAAAAAGAGGAGGCAAGTGTTAAAGAGAGCAGGGAGGGACATCATCAGAATAGAGAGATTTCTGATCAGGTTAGATCATCCACTTCTATAATGACAAGGAAAGTGAATGGAAAAATTCACAAGGTTTTCTGTCCTTCTACAATGAGAAACATGTCAATACTGTGGGTCTGAAGGAGAATGTAGCTATTCAAATTCAAGAGAAAAGGAAACAGACAGAAAGGAAAAACATCCGCACTAGAGCACCTAAACAGTACATCTGAAATGACTGTTGAGTGTAAATTTGTACTTGGGATGAACTTAAATGGTGAGAAGCAAAAAAATGCAGCTACTTTTTATGACTGCACTTTGAAGGATTTCACCAGAAGCAGGAAGAATATCCCTGCAAATGTATGCACAAAAACTGAAATTGAGTATCCTGAAACGATTAAAGTGGTAAAAAAGGCAAAGAATGGACATTAAATACTGACTTATTCCTTATTATGTTTAGTTATCGAGACTTCTGTGTAATTTTATATGCGTTTCCAGCTTTTTTTGTCTGGAAATGAAATGGCTAAAAACATCAGTCTCTGGTTTTTGCACAGAATTGTAAGAGATTACAATTCAGCTAATAACACAAGATAACAGTGATGAAGTTTTAAAGCATCATTCTGAGGCACAATCAGCTGTTTCAGTTGGCCTACATACATTTCAGTTCTGAACTTATTTATAGTCAACCATTCACCACCCCTAGCAGCTCATTAATGTCCATTCTAACACTCAGATACTCAAATATTAGCTACAAGAGCCTCTTTTTGAATTGAACAAGCTGTGGCATGAAAAAGTGTTACCGTGATGTAGTAAGTAATCAAAGCATGCATCCAGCACTTGCTACACAATGGACTCTCTCAAGTTGTCCACATAGGCTGAAGATTCAGAGTGGGTGGAAGGGGCAGAATGCAAGACCACCTCATTCTGCACCTCCACAGAGGGCTTCTTGCCCTCCTTAGTTCCCGCTTTGTCTTTTGTGTTGCTGAAAGGGATGGTCAGAGAAGTAAGCTGCCCTGGAGCCTGATTCGTATAGAGCTGGCTCAATCGCTGTGCAATCATTCCCCCTTTCTCTGGAGCTTCCTCATCCGTTCTCTTCAAGTCAGACTTTTCTCGGTACATGTACGAGGCTTGTTTGAGAGTACGCTTGAGCAAGTGTTTGCGGAAGGCTCTTTGAATGACCACAGCGGCTACCTCTTCCTGCTTGCGGCGAAGAGTGCTGGTTATTGGCTCATAAGACACTTTTGAGGGGTTGTTTGCCATGAATTTTTCCTCCATGCTTGCCTTGAGTGAGTCCATCGCCTCAGACTCCCCAAGCACTTCAGCCGTGAGGGCCAGCAGGATATCAAGACAGTGGATCCTGTCCCCGGGTACCATGGGGAGGTCCATGGTGATCAGTTTGATTGTGTTTGGCTTTGGGATTCTCAAAGGGTCCTTCAGCGTGTCACAGAATTCTGACAGTGAGTTGTAGTCGATGAACTGTGAAGCATCTTGATCAAACTTTTCCCAGGTCTCATAGAACATCTCAAAATCATCCTCGCATAAGGGTTCACCACTCTCTTCTGTTGCTACATTGAAGTTCTCCAGAATTATAGCAATGTACATGTTGACCACGACAAGGAAAGACATCACAATATAGCTACAGAAGAAGACTATTCCCACTGCAGGGCTCCCACAGTTGCCCTTGACGTCCGTGCCAGGATTCTCAAAGTCTGGGTCACAGTCGGGAGGTCCACTGTTGAGAATAGGGGACAGGAGCCCATCCCATCCTGCAGAAGTGGTGATCATGAACAGGCATATTATGCTGTTTCCGAAGGTCTCAAAGTTGAACATGTCATCGATGCCATAGTCTTTTTTCACATAGGCAAAGTTAGACATGCCAAATATGGAGAAAATGAACATGATCAAAAAGAGGAGGAGGCCAATGTTGAAGAGAGCAGGGAGGGACATCATCAGTGCAAACAGCAGCGTCCGGATGCCTTTAGCCCCTCGGATTAGACGCAGAACACGGCCTATTCTGGCAAGGCGGATGACACGGAAAAGGGTGGGTGACACAAAGTATTTCTCAATTAGGTCAGCCAGCAGTAAACCTATAAAGAAAAAAAATAACGCTTGAAAATTTGCAGCAATAATTTGCTTTGCGCTTAAAGCAGTAGTTTAGAAAAATGTCATTTATACAATTTATCTCTTAAACCAAAGAGATGTTAAGTGTCCATGTTTTGCTTTTTTAGTTTAGAACTGCAGCTGTGAGGCTAACATTGCTAACAAACAAAAAAGCTACAGTTCTAAACATGTGTTAGCTGATCGACTTCATCTGGCAGATCAGCAGTATCTTGGCTGAATGACAACATTTGGGGTGGAAATTCTGGAAATTAGATTTTTTGCCAAACCATTCCTTAAGAAAAACATTTATCATATACGCACAATGTTCATGCTTGCATTTTTAGGCTTAAAATAAGTTTAAATGAGGGCAAAAGCCTTCTTACCAAGTCTAAAAATGACTGAATCAAGACATTTACAACAGCTAAACAGTTGGTCCACTCATAACTCTGTTTAACTGTACAGCATAATCACAGGATGTTAAAAAGGGTAAAAAAACACACCCACTTCTTTCAGTCTATCCACATATGATGTTTCCACCATTTTAACATATTTTTAGCCTATTTTTTTCTGGAATTCTGACAGAATGTTTAACATGAAGAACATCTTCCTCTTTGCAGAAGTTCTTTCAATTTTTGTTTTGGTATCAAAAAGTGTGTTTCTACTGAAAAAAGCCACAAAAGATGCAAACATTTCAAATGTGGCCAGACCTTAATGTTTTGTTATACAACCATTTTAACTGATGCCAGTTAAACTAACTCTGTTACTCACCCACAATTGAAAGAATTACCACAATAAAGTCAAAAATATTCCATCCAACAGAGAAGTAGTATTGTCGGAGTGCAATGAGTTTAAGCACACACTCTCCAGTGAAGATCACAATGAAGACAAAATTGATATAGAAGAGAATTTCTTCCATTTCTGTAGTCTGGTCGTCAGTCTCCACCATCATGGTGACCATGTTCAGGCAGATCAACACCATAATCATGATGTCAAAGAACTGCTTTGTTACAAGGTCAAAGATGAAGCCTTGGAAACAGTTCTTCAGAAGGTTGGTCAAAGTGCAGGCACCAGATTTGTAGAAAGTCACAGGAAACAAAAGATAGATTAGTCCTTTTTATGAAGCCCCCAAAAAAATCCTACAACAATAATTGTAAATGAGACATTTGTTCTATTTGTCACATTTAGAACATTTGCGGATTAGTGTAATACTTACTTGGGGGCGTGGAATGGGTTTCTGTGGTTTCTTAGAGCCTAGCTTCTTCATGGCATTGTAGTACTTCTTCTGTTCCTCTGTCATAAAGAGGTCTTGCCCTCCTAAGTACAGAAACACCAGAATAAATATTTATTTTAGATGTGTTTAACTCCCAACAGCTTCCATTGTCTATTGTCCAGTTTCCATTGTCAAAACAATGCCACCAACAGGCAGGTGGGGTGAAGTGGAGGGTGTTTGATTTGAAGGACACACTAATTTACAAGGCTTTTTGGGAGACAAGGCCCCAAACAACTGCCTACTTGTGCCTTAGGGTAAAACCGCCTGTGCAGCTACATTACAAAACAGATCTTAGATCTCAGATATACAAGTGAAATTTGAAAAACTTTCAAATTCAGTGATTCCTGCACAACTATGATTGACTTTTATGGTGCTGTGTTATAACTATAAATTGTGGTGAGAGATGGTGATTAAGCATGTTTGTTTAAATATAAACAAAGCATGTTTGTTTAAAGCATGTTTTTTTTTTTATATAATTACTGTCAATTTAAGTGTTAAAGGTAAGAATGTTCTGAATTATTGTTTAACAGAACACTTCTAATGTGACGCATCCTTAATTCTAATTAGCATGAAGCGCTGTTCACATGATGTTCAGTGTGTCCCCCTCAAACTTGTTCCACTGGCATGAATATGATAAGCATAGTGTTAATGTTATATAGTTATACTTATCTTTGCCTTTTGTTGGTTGAAATTATCGATGATGACACCGATAAATAAATTGAGGGTGAAGAAGGATCCAAAAATGATGAAAATTACAAAGTAGATGTACATGTAAAGGTTTATTTCATAAGATGGTTGATCTTCCACCTAAATAAAAAGTCAGAAGAGAGAAAGAAGCATGGAAAAAGCAAGCAGTACCTCTCATGTTCACCACTCAATATGTGGTACAGTGATTAATCGCCGGCCTAATAAAAGTACGCGTTATAAATAAATGTGCTATTTTTTTCTAACTTACATTACGTGAATCCACAGCAGCATACATGATATCCATCCACCCTTTAAATGTGGCCTGGTAATAAACAGAATAAACAAAAAACCAAAATCAATACGCATCATTTATCTACCCACGCTTCTATCAGTTCAGCCAGTTCTTCACCCATTCCTAAGGCATTCAAGTGGAAACACTAACCACTTGCAGTAGGGAGAGGTAGCCCATGCCCACGTTATCATAGTTGACCTTCAGGTTCATCCATCGTGCATCTAAACCGGCTTCGATAAGGGCATAGCAGTCGGTTTTGTTGTTCACCTCATCAATGCTGAAATATTCCTTTGAGGTTGTGTTGAAACAATAATCGAACTTCCCTGCAAACAGGTTCACTCCCATTATGCTGAAGATCAGCCAGAAGATGAGGCACACAAGCATGACGTTGAATATGGAGGGGATGGCTCCAACCAGGGCATTGACCACCACCTGCAGAAATCAGTTTCAGACCCATATTAACCTGAAGTTTAAACACTGGAGACCATTAAACAGCTGTAAGTTAGCCTGAAGTGAAATTCAGGAAAGATGTTTTAGGTTTTATGTCAAACAGAATTTTTGTGGGAGAAAACAGTTGTGGCCAGGAAATGATTTTATTAAAAAGTGTCTGTTGGTCTGTTGTCAGCTGGTAGCCTAGTGGTTAGGGCGTTTGCCCTGCGATCAGGAAGTCGTGACTTTGATTCCCAAGACTGCTAAACAGCTCTGAGGTACCCTAAAAAAAGGTACCATCTCCACACACTGCTCCCCGGGCACTATGTTCCTGGCTGCCCACTGCTTCACTTCTTTTCTCATGTTTATCAGTAATTCAGTTTTCACACGGTTTAATCTACATGCTACACTTGGGAAAAGGCAGCCATAACAAAGCACTGAACATTAAAATGATATACAAATATGTGTGTAATATAGATGTATATAGATACATAAAGATATATTAATAAAAGCTACCCAATGGCTTGTCTACTAAGGCATGTCTTAAAATGGGCTTTAATGTGGGGGAAAATGGGGAAACAGTATAGTTTTTTTCCACACTTGAAGTGCTTATCACAAAACTAGTCAAAATGTGATTGGTAATTCAGGTTTTAGCAAAGAATGGGGCAGGGTTAAGGGTCTAATCAAGTTTCTCACCGGTGAGAATAATTTGGTACATTCTGCTGCCTTTCCTTAAGTGCTGCTATAGGCAGCGGCCCAGTTCACCTACATGGACACGCTGGCCTGAAGCATGAAGAGAACAACAGGTACTTACCCTCATTCCTTCAAATCTGGATAAAGCACGAAGGGGTCTCAGTGCTCTCAAGGTCCGCAGGGATTTGATGGGTCCAAGTTCAGAGTAACCCAGAATGTTAGCCGTCAAGCTGATCAGAGAGACCTGCAGGGCAATTTGAGCTTCACATTGTATGCGTTGTCAGTTTAGGTTTAACTACAAAATGTTGATGGTTCATTAAAGTTAAGTACTGGAGGCCGACCATCACATGAACCTAAGGCCTTGTTTACTGCTCACCGTAAATACAGTACTCAGCAATTTAATTAAATAGTGTACATAATTCAGCAGCATCATTCAAGGGGTCATTTCGATTTGTTTTATTTTGACATCATAAAACAATTACTTACATCAACAATGAGGAAGTCCAGCCAGCACCAAGCATTTGTGAAGTAAACTTTGAAACCATAGGCAACCCATTTGAGAAGCATCTCAACGACAAAAACGTAGGTGAAGACTTGATCTGCGTATTCAAGGATGATTTTAATAACTCTCCGCTGCTCAATGTAAATATCCTCAAATGCCTAAAAGAAAACAATTTAAAAAAAAGTGAATTAGCATAGGTGCCCCATTCTTTGAAATGTATTCCAGGGCATAACCAGTTTCTGTTCTAACCCAACCCGACTTTGATGTAGCATTAGTATGTTTAATTTCAGCTCACCAGGGCACCACTGCTGAGTAGAATCATGAAGATGATGAAAGTCTCAAAATAGTTATGCTCAACAATAGCGTAGCAGGTCTTACGGAAGTTCCACCATGACTTTCCTCTGCCCTGCATGATGTCCACATCCAGGCATGGACACCGCCTGATGCATTCTGTAATACAAGAAGTAGAAGTAAAAACCCATTGCCAGTCATTTTACATATTTTATTGATCCCAGAGGAAATTACATGAGTCTTCTGCATTTAACCCATTCACCTGAGTGAAGCAGTGGGCTGCCAATAATGCAGCACCTGAGGAACAGTGTTTGGGACAGTATCTTGGTCAAGGGTACCTTAGTGGTGCCACTCTCAGAGCTGGGATTCAAACCCATGGCTTTCCGATTGCAGGGGAAACTCCCTAACCACCAGGCCACCAGCTGCCCCAATATGGGACTAAACAAGCAGTGCCTTCCATAAGAGCGAAAGTTATTCACTTTCATCTTCATGAATAACTTTCATCTCCATGAATAACTTTCACCGGGCATTATAGATAGATCTATAGATCTATAATGCGTTCTTAGTTCTATCAGTGTCTTTATAGATAATTTTGAGTATCTTTGCTCTAATTGGAGTTATACCGTCCTTTTTAGCCTGTTTCATCTATCTATCAATCTAGCTGCTAATCTTAACAACGCTTTTGGGGGGTGCTGGATCCCATCAATGTGCCCTTAGCAAAAAGTGGAGAAACACCCTAGACAGGTCCATTTATTTTTTTTTGGGACTTTTAGTCATGGATAGCACTCTAGAACCTGTCCTGTTTTGGGGAATGGAAAATAATAATATTCAGGCCTAGCACATTTCCCTTTTGGAGACAATAATTTAACTGAAGTATGTGTTTAGTGGGTCTGTCTCTCACTCTCAGTGTAGCAGTCCTCCGGGGTGGTTAGATCTTCTTCGTCTTCTGATTCTGCCTCTTCCACTTCAGGGGGCTTGTCCACGGTGCTGCAGAGGGATGAGTCATCTGCTCCAGAGGCTTTTAGCTGTCCAAGGGGTATTAAGAAATATTAGACATGTGCAATATTACTGAGCAAGTATACTGTAATATTACTGTTTTTCATATGTCTGCTGGTACTAGGCACTTGAAGATACTCCACTGTGTACATGCATATAAATTCACTGTGTACATATATATTCATATACATATACACAAACTTATATACTTATATAATACTTATATACTTCATATAATATTTGTATAATGTATGTTTTTGTACTATACTGTTTTGTACTACTACTGCTTCTACTTTGCTGCTGTAACAATGCAAATTTCCTACCCATGGGACTAATAACTGGTTATCTTATCTTATCTTAGACAAAAGACACACCATTCAATCACTTGTCACTTGTCTGCAGGTAAAAGTATGGAAAAACGTTCTTCTTACTGTTGGACACTACTAATGCGATTGGTCGAAGGGGTTGGCCAAGACTGATCTGTGACAAAAAAGTTATTAGTTTGAGCTCCTCAAACTGTTTTCTCATACAGTTTCTGTCTTTATGTGTTAACCAGAGCACTTGGGACATCTTGTACAAGAGTATATCTGGCTCTACGCGCAGAGTTCAAAAGAAGTTATATTTAGCAACATGAAAAAGACACTGAATGATAACTGGGGTGCATAAATCTGTCCCTCAGATTCAAGTGGTATTCCTTTTTCACTGACGTTGCTGTATGTAACCAAAGCTTCAGTAGTAAAGACCTGTATGACAAAGTGGGATTAGATACTGTACCATAAAAGTTTATCCTGCAGCATATTTTGAGCTATCACTTTTATGGCCATGACCAATAACCATTCACATTCAACTATGTGCCATAATCAGCCATATCAAATTCAGTTAGCATAACAGATAAGACGTGGTGTTGCTTATTGCGCGCCATTATTTTTCGCATCCTGGTGAAGTATTGCAGATTGCTTTGCACCACAGGATCCTCCTCAGCTATGTACCCCTTCCCTGTGGAGAAACATGGCCGAGTGTGGCATGCCAGGCGTTGGGACACGAGAGAGTAGGTCATATGAGCCATGTAATTCAACCCAGTTTGCAGACATACCAACAAACAGTTGCCTAATGAGTTAGGGCATATGCACCTCAATGAAACAAATGTTTCACTAAATGTTCATCACAAACTAGCAGTCATATGTTTTTTATTCATAAACCACCAAAATGCAAAGGCAGACATGTTTCTACATATGGCGGTCAAACCCCACTGAGTGACTACTGTAGAAAGGAGGAACCCAAAGGGTCAGATAGTCATCCATCAGGTTAACTAATCATGCTGCGCTAGCGCTGTTTCCCACGCTCCATCACTGTGACACATGACCTCTCCTATGCCCCCTAAAGACACTCAACATCTCTCTCCCTTTCTCTCAGAGTAACCTTGTTCCCTCATTCCTTCAGGCTACTTGCCAATATAAGACCAGTTTTGGGACACACTGAGTAATGGTGAGGCTGAGACGGTGTTAGATGTCATTTCTTCATTAAATACTACTTGGCACACAAAATTATTTCTAACTTTAAAAAGGTGAATTGTTGTCTGGAGAAGTCTCATTCTCTTCAGTATAACAGATATTACTGATAAAGTAAAATATTATGTCTGAATATAAATATGAGTGGGAGCTCTAATCCATTTTTGGCATCTTTGAGCAGGAAAGACGTTCTGTGGTTTGGAAAACAGAAAATAATGCAAAATCAGAGTATATCTGAGGCACATTTGTATATTGTTTCTAGTGGGATCACTCAGTATGCTCAGGTACATTTTCACATATTTATACTTTTAGATGCAAAAAAATTCATGGACTTGGCTTGTAACTAATCAACTAAATAACTAATTAACCCATTCACCCACTCACTCCCACGTTTAGCAGGGTGGATATTGTCCATCTTAGTACTCCAGTTGCTTTGGAGGGTGGTGCTTTGCTGGTGTGACACTAGGTGCAATTTTTTATTATTTGGTCAGAATGTTCATCAAGAAAGTTATAATTTTCCTGTCTTGCACACAGCATGCACATAGATATATTGTTACTATGATAACTTATGTAGATTTCCCTAGGAAAGCAGAAAATGGAAGTGTTGAGGGGCTGTAGGACCCCCTAATTTCAACTTCTGAACTACTGTAAAATAACAGAACTTATCTAACATACTAATATTTTGAATGAATTACTTTATTTTTAAACCATTACTACTCCTGCTAGGTGAGTACTCAGGTGTCTCAGTGTGTAGCTTGACTGACACATTTGGTTACCGTGCTGCATAAAATCTGATTGACTGCCCTGCACCACCTTCCAACATCCTTGATAAGCAAACAAAATCCAATACAGTCTGATCATACAAACTGGACTGAATGACTCACTTTAGTTTTTTCACCAACATTCTGGTCTTCATCCTCGGAAGTGTCATCCTCATTACGGCTTTCAAAATCAGATTCCCCCTGGGCAATTGGAATTTTTACAGCTAACACAACAGCCATTTCGACAGCACCATCCAACTTTTTCACCCCTTCATTCCCTGAGTCCATGTGGTTCAAGACTAAATTGCTGTTGGTTTTGAAGTCATCTTCATCTTTCCCTTTATCTGGCTCTTCCAGGGGCTTGAGGCCCAGGAGGCGCCTGACATGTCTAATAGTAAAAGCCTTTATCCAGTCAATACCCCGGGTGATTCTTGCGATTGCAATCTGCAGGTTATTCATTTCGCCATCATCATCTGATGCCAGATTATCTCCACTGAAGGAGCTCAGGAGCAAAGCCAGGAAGAGGTTCAGAACCTGTTGGAATAGAGTGAGCAGTTGTCACAGCTCATTCAAAATGCTGGTGTGGTTCACATGTTCCCCTTTCCATCCCGATACCCAATTTTCTTCTTAAGCAAATAATGAGTAAGACAATAATGAGTAATATGGCAGAGGAAAAACATCAATCATAAGAAGTAAATTTAGCAGGTCATTATTAACTGATGCCTGTCATTGACCCTTAATGTAGGCTTTGCTCTCTATTTCAACCCATGGTGTCAGAAACTCAACTTGGGATGATGCCAAAATGACTCTTAGGTCAGGACCAGCTGCTCAGGCTACTGTAAATAACTTATTTTGAATCATCTGCCTCCACACTCAGTCCTGATATTGACTAACTGGGAGCCCCACCAGAGATCCTAGACAAAAGCCTTTTGTTTGTGTTAACATCTGTTACCCAGCTTTTGTTACGTCATAGGATGAGTCATTTCCTCTTCACTCTATGAATAACTGAAACGGAAATCTATCCGGCAACATTTATAGCAAATGTCTGGTTGATACTTGAGGTAAATAAGGAGTATTTATAATTAACTTGAAGTGAGAGGATTACCAGGGCTTGTTTTACTCTGCAGGATGTAACATCTATGACAGATTGGTCTTCTCAAACATGATGGGTATCATCAGCTTGGCTCAGCTTAGGGATATCAGGGTTGTGGAGGCATTCCGAGCACATGCGGCATGTCACATTTTAATTATCTACTAGTGACATCTCCGAATTCAGCATTCCCAAAAAAGGAATGGCAAGACTTATGAGCTCATTCTTGCATATGTTAAGTGGTGAGTAGACGGAGTATGTTGTCACTGTTGGATCTCCAACATGGTAAATTTATAGGAGAAAGAACAAATTTTGGTAACTTATAATATAAACTGATGGACCAATATCAGTGGGCCATTTGTTATAAAATGTTCATAATAAAATGCTGAAATTTTATGTTTGCATGTTCTTTGAGTCAAAGCAGAGTTATGCTGTTGATTTTTGTTGGTGGAAATCCACGATAAGGTTACTACATTACACTAAAAAAAATAAATTTTTTGCAGTTATCACTCATGCTATTATGCAACATATCCTTGCATTGTCTGGTTAAAGATATAGCTCACCCAGGCAATGCAAAGTATATTGATTATTAGCATAATAATTGCGAAAAACAACATATATTTTGTTGTAGCAATTTGATCACGGAGGCACTCACCACTAGGTTCCCAATTACCATGACCATCATGAAGACCACGATGCACATGCCCTGACCCGCCACCTCCATACAGTCCCACATGGTCTCAATCCATTCCCCACACAGTATCCTGAACACGATTAGGAAGGAATGGAAGAAGTCTGTCATGTGCCAGCGTGGAAGCTCACAGTCCTGCGAAATTTTGCACACGCATTCCTTGTAGCTCTTCCCGAACAGCTGCATCCCCACCACAGCGAAGATGAAGACGATGATGCCCAGGACGAGGGTCAGGTTGCCAAGGGCACCCACGGAGTTACCAATGATCCTAATCAGCATGTTGAGCGTTGGCCAGGACTTTGCCAACTTGAAGACACGCATCTGTGGCAGAAATATTTATGGTATGATTACAGTAGTGGCACCATTCAGGGTGCCATCAAAACAGTCACAAAGCACTTGAAATAACTCTCAGATTTATTAGTAATAAAGAACTGACCTGCATCTGGTCATTATCAATACCTTTTTGTGGAACATTATAGAGTCAGGTTTGAGACAAATTAAACTGAACTGAACTGAAATCATTTAAATGAATGCTAAACTGAGAATATATCAAAAATGACTGTTAATAGAAGACATCATTGTATTATAAAATAGAGTATTATAATATAGTAAAATAGAGTCCCCATAATTCTTTCAGCATCATCAAAAATGTGAAGAAAAATTACAGCTGTGGATTCAGTTCAGTGGTTTATTTAATACAATCTGTATTTAATCTCTATTGTCTCATCTTTTTTCATGAACGTTGTTCCACTTCTTGCTTGATCATATGCCTTTCTGTGTCACCGACTGCAACTGTCTCAACTGTTGCAAGTACTTCACCGCTAACGTTTTCCTACTATTTTATGCCCACATCTGGATTATGATCCTGTAAAGGGTAAAGGGGGCATTTGGCTGACGCTCTTATCCAGAGCAACTTACACTGCCCTCCATAATTATTGGCACCCCTGGTTAAGATGTGTTCTTTAGCTTCTAATAAATTCAGTTTTGTTCT
>JBBPCY010000142.1:1463387-1473666 GCA_037974405.1 Brachyalestes nurse | reverse complement strand
AGAAATGACAGAAATACTTCAGTTACATTTATTTCCTAGGAATTGTTAGGGGTGCCAATAATTGTGGAACAGGTGATTGCATGAAAAAAAATTATTTCTTAGTCAGGGATTTTTTTCCCCTTAAAATTCACTTGAGTTGAAGGTTACATTTTTCTACAATTTTCAATGTGAGAGTATGCGTCTGCAATAAAAATTGAATTTATTTTAAGGTTTTTAACGCATCTTAACCAGATGTGCCAATAATTATGGAGGGCAGTGTACAATCATTAGTTACAGTGACAGTCCCCCTGGAGCAACTGAGGGTCGTTAGCAGCTAAGCGTCTTGCTCAAAGACGCAATTGTAGAAAGTGGGGTTTGAACCTGCAACTTTGTGGTCACTGAGTTCACAAGCAAGTGTTTCACACACAAAGCTACTTCCACAAGGCTACTACAGTTTTTACTGTAAAAGAGCTATACAGATGTAATTTAGTTGAACTGGACTGAATCAAACTGGAATTAACTTAACTGGAATCAATGCAGCTGAATTGAATTCAACTAAATGTACCTTTAATCAAATATAACATTAAGTTGACATTAATTGGATCGAATTCAATTAAATTCCGCCAAAAACAGTCACATACTTTTCTGATAAAACAATGAAAACCACTAGTACCACGAGTGTTTGTGTATAGGTATCCAACACATCATGGAATGTTAAGTTCACACAACAATTCTGTGCCATGGTTAGCTGAGGTCAAGGGGTCAGTTAGCTGAAGGCAATTTTAAAAACATATTCCAGAGGACATTCCTAAACACATGTACATATAACAGAGCAAAATGCCAGCCTCGTTTTTTTGTGTGCCAAGCAATGTAAGTAAATGCGTTATAGTCACAAAGTTGTAACTCTTAAAGTTGTTACTGTACTGTTGGTCTGCTGCCAGCAAGCTTGCAACCAATGGGCAAAAGCTTTCAAAAAATCTCATTAAAAGAGTATTGACCTCATGGATTGCATTGTATGAATTGCAGCGGATCTAACATAAAATGTTATGCATTGCACTGTCAATGGATCTAATATAATAATAAGATATAATTTTATACATTTTTGTGACCTGAAGCTTTTGAATATGCCCCTTTGACCTACAGAAAACTATACAGAATGTATTATAATACATTATAATACATAATCCCTTTGACCGGAGGATTCTTGCTGTGTTTTTGCCAGTGGGCTTGTGGTCCTTATAATGGAGGGTATTTAAATAATAATGTTTAGGAAATGGAGATATTTAAATGCACTTGACTCATGCATCAAACACACTCCAGCTGCTTACAAGTTGAGCTTGGCAAGCTTGGGTAAACTAGGCCACTTCATCAAATAAAGTAGCCTGGGCTTATTGCTTCACGCATAAACTTCATGGAATAAAAAAGTGCAACAAATCCTGTTTATTTTCCCACAAATGCCAACATCACACTATGTGATTCTTCCCTGCTTCATGCTGTTGTGGAATCTGTGTGGATAAATTTACTTGTCTATCAAAAAAATAACATTTGTTGTACCTATTAATCTACAACAGAATAGCATTTTTTGCAACTTTTGCAAAAAAAAAAAGTTCTGATTTTCCCGAAGCATCAGACAGTGTGACGTCAGCTATTTACCAAAACAAAGGTGTGAAGTCCTCCAATAGGCTTGCTCTCCCCAAATTCCTTGTGTCCAATTAAAACGTCCGCTGACTGTAGCCCAAATTCTTCATTCTCTCCACTGTGCTTTTTTTACATGGAATAGAGGGACTAATGCAATGAGTCTTCGGAATTATGAAGTTCAGATGATGGGTACGAGAAGCAATAAGTCTGCCGATAGCACTTTACTCTTTTTTAGAATGCTATCATGTTTGGCACACACTTCTTAAAAAAGGCATCGTACCACATAGGCTGCACTTCAGACTCAGACTATAGTTCAGTAAGACAATCAAGGAACTATCTTTCCTTTGCAGTAATTCATTACCTGATGTTTTTTGCACTAGTCTTATGCATCTTTTTATGTACAGTTTTCAAAACAAGTACCAAACCAGGTTCAGTGAGCAATGCCACAAAAGAGCCGTTAAATCCCGAAAGAAGTGTAAATAATACAAGAGTGTGAAAAGTGTATTAAAAGTATATAGAATGGGATGTTGGAGCCTATCAGCAGACACAGAGCAAAAGGCAGAGAAACACCCTGAGCTAGTCACCAGTCCATCACAGGGCAGACACACAGACCAACTCATTCACACATACTCACAGCTAGGGGCAAGTTAGCATCTCCAGTCCACCTGACATGCATGTCTTTGGGCTATGGGAGGAAACTGGAGTTCCCAACAGAAACCCAGACAGGCATGGGGGGGAATGTGTATAATAAAGTTTATTATTGTAATGTAAATGTCTGATACCAATATAAAGGTTCTACCAATAACTTTTCCAGTACTTGGAGGAATAAACGTTCTTGGTAAACAGGTTCTTCACACTCACATATCTCATTTACAAAGAAGGCTCTTTGAAGAGCCATCAATTAAAATGTATGTCAGGAAAGCAAATATGGTTCTTTTATGGCACTGTGCAAAGAACCCATTTTGGCACTTTTATTTTTGCATACAGCTATTTTATGGCAAGTGGATAAATATTTACTCACAAGACGGAAGGACCTGAGCACAGAGAGTCCTTCCACATCAGCCAAGCCCAGCTCCACCAGGCTCATCGTCACTATGATGCTGTCAAAGATGTTCCAACCAACCTGGAAGTAGTAGTATGGGTCCATCGCAATGAGTTTGAGGATCATCTCAGCCGTGAAGATACCCGTGAACACCTACAAAAGAAAGTGCTCAGCTCAGCATCAGCATTTTTTAACCAGTATTTAACCGCATATTTAGTGCCTTACCAAGTTGCCAACGCTCAAGACAATGTCAAACTCTGCGGTCATTGGATAGTGTTCCATGGCCATGAACATTGTGTTCAGTATGATGCAGATAGTTATGCCCAGGTCCACGAAAGGGTCCATCACAATGAAATACACAAACTTTTTGAATCTAATCCATGGTCCACAGCAGTCCCACTTTAGGAATATGTCTGCAAACTTGTACCAGCAAGGTGGGCATGGTCTTTCTAACTCCTCGAATTCTGAAAAAGTAAGAAAATGTAGACTGGGTATTATACATGCTCTCCAGCTGCACCTTCATGTCTGCTGAAGCACTATAGACCAAAACTGATAGAATGGCCATTCAGCCAATCACAGCCAATCTATCAGAGGAGAGAGAACACATTCAAAGTTTGCTGGAGTCACTAACATTACATATGACAAGGCCTCTGCAATTATCAACAAATCTGAGGTTTAAAACAATACTGTGTTAGTGTTGATAGTTATTCATGCAAAATGTTAATATTGTTAATATTATGTTAATATTATTACTGGATGTGAATATCTCTAACGTGAGGAACCTACCAAAGTAATGTTAATTCTAGCCAGTGTCATTTGGATTTATTTCATTAGTGTCATGTCCGGGCCATCTCGATCAGGTTCGCAACGCAGCCCGTCCCCTGAGTATTAGAGGGAAGTGACTCTGGACACGTAGGTGTGACGTATGTGTGGTCGTTAGGCACCGAGGATTCCCTCGAAGCTCACCTTGAAGGGGGGAAGGGGCCTAATGTCCACCTGTCTTGCATGTGTAGGAATTAAACTCGTATTGTCTGCGTTGTGTGATTGGTTGTGTGTGTGTGTACGTAAGTATAAATAGTGAGCAGACCTCAGGATCACTGCGGGTTCACAGACTGGATACAGTGATACAGCTGGCTCCAGGAAAAGAAAACATATCGCATTGGACAAAAATCCAGAGAGGTAGAGAAAGAAAATTAAGTGTGTCTGTCTGGTGTTCTCTCTTTCTCTCTCTCCCTGTACTTTACGCAGCCTTGACCCGGTGCCAACCAGGGAGTCCTATCCAACTGCAAGTACAAAGTTTGTCACGGGAAAAAACATCCGGATGTGGAAGTGAGAGTCCCTACAAGCCGATAGCCAAAGACACTTGAGAGAAAGAGAGCTAAGAAACTACATTGGAAGAAACAGTATCGCCCAGGGGATTGAGCTAATGCAGCACCTTGTAGATTTGAGTTGAGAATTAAAAGACTGTTGAGTTTGAATTTAACCTGCTTTCTGTGTGCGTCCATTCTTCCTGGGCAGCCATGTCAGATGAACCCGCCTCAAATATGGACGCCGCCACGATCCCCTTACCGCCTGAGCACAACTCCCTGCAGCAGGAACTCACAAGCCACCGTAACCAGCTGATCCATCTTACGGAAGTGGTGGCTCTTCTAGTGCAGGCTGTAGAGGCCCAAGCCACGGGGATAACCGCTGCGGTCGCCCAAACAGCCTCACCTCCAGCCGGTGCTCAGGTTGTGTCGATCTCCGGGGAAAAAGGATTACAAGGGGCCACCCAGTTGACCGCCACATTCACAAAAACTCCTGGACATTGCGTCTTTGCCAGAGAGGTACGGGGGCGACCCGCTACATGTCGAAGTTTCCTTCTGGCCTGCGATTTGTATTTCGGGGAATACCCTGAGATGACGTCAGCACAGAAGGTTTCCTTACTGACACAAAGGTGGACAGACAGGGCTTTGGAATGGGTTACGGCTCTATGGACACAGGAGGGCGCCACAACACCGGATTACCAACATTTCAGAGACAGGTTTTCCACAGCCTTCGATCATCCGGACCACGGGAAAACTAGCAGTGAAAGGTTGCTGCAGCTAAAACAAAGAACGGATTCAGTGGCAGATTAGTTACACCCAAGGAAATCAAAGTAACTCAGAAAACCGTATCGCCTGTCTCTGAACACCACGTCTTAGCCCCGAGCCCATGGAGATCGGAGCCCACAAACTAACTCCCCAAGAAAAGCAAAGACGAAGGAGGGATGTACTGTGGAAGCAAAGGACACTTGGTGGCCTCCTGCCCCATCCTTAATGCCAAGGTGACCAAAGAATCCATTCCCCAGTTTAATGCGTCTCCTTCGGGACAAACGCAATTTACATTTTCTGTTTACATTAAGCCAGTGAATAACTGTGTTTCTGCTCTCGTAGATTCCGGGTCTGCTGGGAATTTCGTGTCCCGAGCCATGGTGAAGTCATAGAGAGTCCTATGGCGAAAACCCCACTAAACATTCCAAAACAATACTATGATCTGGCAGAGGTGTTCAGCCTGTCCCGAGCCGCCCGTCTCCCTCCGCATCGGCCGTGGGATTCCTGCCGGGGAAAGAACCGCCTCGGTCACGTATTTATCCTCTCTCAGAAAAGGAAACTAAAACCATGGAGGAGTATGTGTCCGAGGCGCTCCAGCAGGGGTACATTCGCCAGTCCCTCCTGCGTCAGCCAGCTTTTTTTTATTGAGGAAAAAGATGGGGGTTTACGTTCCTGCATAGATTTTCAGGGTCTCACCGCTGTTACAGTCAAATACGTTCATCCTCTCCTGCTCATTCCCTCTACTATAGAACAGCTACGGGGGCGAACGTGTATACCAAATTAGACCTCAGGAGTGCTTATAACCTCGTGCGCATCAGAGCAGGCGATGAATGGAAGACAGCTTTCAGTACAACTTCCGGTCACTTCCATTATTTGGTTATGCCATACGGCCTGGCAGACGCACCCTCTTGCTTTCAGGCCTTCATTAATGACGTGTTCCGGGATTGGTTAAACAAATTTGTCATGGTATATTTGGATGACATTCTGATATACTCCAAAAGCCTCCCGGAACACGTCAAACATGTTTGTGCTGTCCTCCATCGCCTGCTCGCGCATGAGTTATACGTAAAAGCGGAAAAATGTGAATTTCACGTGCCTGCAGTGTCGTATCTAGGATACCAAATTGGACCAGAGGGAATAGCGATGGAGAAAAATAAGGTGAGCGCCATCACGGAGTGGCCCCAACCCGAAACAATAAAGGAACTGCAAAGATTTCTAGGTTTCGCAAATTTTTACAGGAGATTCATTAAGAACGTCAGTACAGTGGCAGCACCAGTCACAGCCTTGCTTAAAGGTAAGCCACGAAAGTTGACATTCACTACAGACGCGCAAGTCGCATTTGCGTGCTTAAAAGAGCTAGTCACCTCAGCGCCAGTGCTGAAACTACCTAATCCTGCACTGCCGTTTGTAGTCGAGGTGGATGCCTCAGAGGTAAATCTGGGAGCGGTGCTGTCCCAGTACCACAGGATACCACGCAGGCTTCATCCTTGCGCTTTCTTTTCGAAAAAGCTGACTGACACGGAGAGGAACTATGATATCGCCAATTGTGAGTTACTGGCGGTCAATGCAGCGTTAGAAGAGTGGCGACATTGGTTGGAGGGAGCCAGGCACCCCTTCGAGGTTTTAACAGACCATAAAAACCTAGACTACATCCGGCAAGCAAAAAGACTTTGTCCACGCCAGGTCAGATGGGCCCTTTTCTTTAGCAGATTTAACTATCAAATCATGTATAGACCAGGATCGCAAAACGGTAAAGCAGACGCTCTATCCAGATGTTTTTCTGTAAACAAACCGGAAAGACAGGACGAGCCTATCATTCTCTCTTCTCTCATCGTGGCTCCCATCCAATGGGATTTGGATCGGGAGATAGAAAGGTTAAATTCCAGAAATGTTGTTCAGCAAGTGGTGCCGGAGGGGAAGATCTTCATGCCTCCTATATTAAGAAATAAAGTTATATAATGGGCGCATAGTACACCCGCTACGGGACACCCAGGTGTCCAAAGAACCACTGCTATAATCCGTAGAAAATAATGGTGGCCTTCCCTAAGAGCTGACGTGGACATGTGTTGTTGGTGCTATGACATGAACCTCAATGCAGCTTCCTGCCGGGAAATTAATGCCCCTTCCGATACCTCAGAGGCCGTGGTCTCACATTGCCGTAACGGACCTTCTGGTATCAAGAGGGTACACAGCTATTTTAATAGTGGTAGATCGGTTTTCAAAGGGGGTAAGGTTCCTTCCATTTAGTTCCTCACCTACCGCTCTAGAAGTAGCTGAGAGACTCTTTCAAGTTGTGTTTTTACACTATGGCATCCCAGAAGACATACTCTCAGACTGGGGCCCACAATTCATTTCCTGGATTTGGTCTGCCTTTTTTAAGAGGCTGGGGACGACGGTCAGCCTTACGTCGGGGTACCATCCCGAATCTAAGGGGCAGGCCAAACGGTCTGTGCAGGAGTTGAGCAGATTCCTCCAGGCCTACTGCCATAGTAGACAGCACGACTGGGCAGAGTTTCTCGGCTGGGCTGAGTATGCTCAGAACTCTTTGCGTCACTTTGCTACCGGCCTAACGCCCTTTGAGTGTGTGCTTGGGCGTCAACCCCCGCTCTGTCCTTGGAGAAAACACAGACGTCCCCAGAGTGGATGATTGGTTTCGCAAGGTGGAGCGGGTGTGGGAGAGGGCTCACACGTCCATCAGTCGAGCGGTGAGGCGATTTAAACAGTTCGCGGATCGAAAGAGGAGGGAGGCGCCTGTTTATCGGGTAGGTGACAGGGTTTGGCTCTCCACGAGGGACCTGTGAATTACTTTACCCTCACATAAGTTGTCCCCCAAATATTTAGGGCCATTTGAGATACTGGAACAGGTGAATCCTGTGACATTCTGAGATCGAGAGATCGAGGGGACCCCTGCTTACCGAGCTCTTGGACTCTAGGAGTCGCCAGGGGGGCCTCCAGTACCTTTTTGACTGGGAGGGGTACGGCCCGGAGGAGAGGTGCTGGGTGCCAGCCAAGGATGTCCTAAGCCAGGAACTAAAGGATGAGTTTCATAGAAATCAGCCGGATCGCCCTGCACCTCTCTCTCGAGGTCATCCCCGGCGGAGACTGGGGCTGGTGGGGAGACCTGGTGGACATGGACGTCCCTGGTCGGCTTCGAGAGTGGCAGGGGTGACCCCTCGCCCCTCCCTGGCAGCCGGTACTGGGGGGGGTACTGTCATGTCCGGGCCGTCTCGATCAGGTTCGCAACGCAGCCCGTCCCCTGAGTATTAGAGGGAAGTGACTCGGGACACGTAGGTGTGACATGTGTGGTCACTAGGCAACGAGGATTCCCTCGAAGCTCACCTTGAAGGGGGGAAGGGGCCTAATGACATGTCCACCTGTCTTGCATGTGTAGGAATTAAACTCGTATTGTCTGCGTTGCGTGATTGGTTGTGTGTGTGTACGAGAGTATAAATAGTGAGCAGACCTCAGAATCACTGCGGGTCCACCAACTGGATACAGTGATACGGCTGGCTCCAGGAAAAGAAAACATATCGCACCGGACAGAAATCCAGAGAAGTAGAGAAAGAAAATTAAGTGTGTCTGTCTGGTGTTCTCTCTCTCTCCCTGTACTTTACGCAGCCTTGACCCGGTTCCAACCAGGGAGTCCTATCTAACTGCAATTACAAAGTTTGTCACGGGAAAACACCATCTGGATGTGGGAGTGAGAGTCCCTACAAGCCGAAAGCCAAAGACACTTGAGAGAAGGAGACCTAAGAAACTACATTGAAAGAAACAGTATCGCCCTAGGGATTGAGCTAACGCAGCACCTTGTAGATTTGAGTTGAGAAGTAAAAGACTGTTGAGTTTGAATTTAACCTGCTCTCTGTGTGTGCGTCCATTCTTCCTGGGCAGCCATGTCAATTAGACAGAGCTGTCATATCTAGATAGCAATTTAAAGAGTAAATCCATGCTTCTGGCTCATCTGTTGCACAGTTTCAGATAACTGTCCTGTCAATAGTTAAAAGCTACCCTGGTTCTTTTTGTTCTACTTTAAAACTTTTGTTATAGTTTGGAACTGCCACCGTGACCAAGATGCAGGAAAATCTAAACCATGCTGTTCCTGGAATGAAAAACATGAAAAATACATTCCATTAAAATGTAAACTAAGGAACATACCTTCTAATGTATCGCTTGCAGCACTTACTGCACTAGGTTTCCTGTGGTGAGTGGTGCTCACTTCAAGGTGGTCCATGCTTCCTTTGGATCCATTTAACTTTGATACCTATAGAAATGCAGCACAGATAATAGAATTAAAGTTTTAATAGTTTTAACAAACCCATATACTGTCTCTGTCTAAAATTAATCCATAACCATAAATAAATAAATATTATTTATAATTAAGTCTTGCCATAATTATAAATAAATAATATTTATTATTGATTTATAAGCATTTTACCTATAATACTGCAATAATTATGAATTAAATAATACATATAAATGAATGTATAAAAGTACATAAATATTGCAATTAGTAGATTAGTAATTAGTAAACCTCAAAAAAGTTGACATACATCGACGTACCTTGTTGTCCTTGTTGCTGTCATGCTCTTTTTTCACTTTGTCACCCCCATCATCAGCAGAATCGTTCTCAGAACTGCCATCCCCTTTCTTTTTGCTTAAGAGCGATGACTTGCTGCCTTTGACCATGCCTTTTTTAAGCTGTTCGCAAAAATGTAATGGTCAGTTATGACTGCTGTAATATGCTGTTTAATGTGCTGTATTTAATGTATAACAAAAGGAATAGAAGTGGACAACAAATTAAAGAGAAAACTAAATGAGTACAGATAAATAGATAGAGAGAGAGAGAGAGAGAGAGACAGACAGAGAGACAGAGAGACAGAGAGACAGAGATAGCTAGAGAAAAAGAGTATGAGACAGACAGACAGTCAGACAGAAAGATGGATGGATGGATGGATAGATAGATAGACATATTAATTGATAGAGAGAGATAGTTAGAGAAAAAGAATATGAGACAGACAGACACTAGAAAGATATCTAGTGTTGTGAAAGAGAAACCAGTCTAAATGCTTAGACCAAGACATGCTCATGTAGCTGACAGTGAATTAAATCATTGGATGTTTGCATGATTATGGCACACTTGCTTCTGCTTGCTTCTTTAGCTGTTCCAGGATCATTGCATACTCCGCTTCTTTCTCCTTAGCTTCGGCTATGGTGGCTTCATTCTGCTCTGCATATGCCATGGCCACGACAGCCAAAATTAGGTTGATCAGGTAGAAGGAGCCCAAGAAGATGACAACCACAAAGAATATCATGTAGGTCTTCCCTGCAGCCCGAAGAGTCTGAAACATGCAAAAAACTTTTAGCAGGCTACGAAAGAAGATCTATCTTTCAACAAATAAAGATTCTGGCTCCGGGGCGCAGATAGGGGTGGGGACGGGGGGATGTGTCCCCCTCAGACCTCGAGCCGTCCCCCCTCAGACCTCGATCCGCCCACCCCCCCCACCCGAAGCACAGATGATGTAGTGATGTATAACTCATACTCCTGTTT
>JBBPCY010000142.1:1439598-1449726 GCA_037974405.1 Brachyalestes nurse | reverse complement strand
AACTAGTTCATTTTTATTTGAATGAACTGTATTTTGAACTAGTTCTTTTTCACTGTGAACTGGCACAACACTGGCCACAGTGGATCAACAGTCTCCATTTCTGTCTTTCCTCTACATCTTCCTCTCTCACACCAAGTGCCTTTATGTCCTCCCTCACCACATCCATAAACCTCCTCTTCCCTGCAACTCCATCCTCAGCATCCTTCTCCCAACACACTCAGAGTCTCTCCTCAGCATCCTTCTACCAGCACACTCAGAGTCTCACCTCAGCATCCTTCTCCCAACACACTCAGAGTCTCTCCTCAGTACATGTACAAACCAACGCAATCTCGCCTTTCTGACTTTTCCTCCAAAAGGTCCAACTCAAGCTGTCTCTCTCATAAACTAATTCCTGATCCTATCCACCCTCGTCACTCCCAATAAAAATCGTAACATTTTCAACTCTGCCACATCCAGTTCTGCTGTCTTTTCGTCAGTGCTACACAAATCACTCCTGCCACTCTTCCCCTGTCATTCCACCACACAAATCACTCATGGCACTCTTGTCCACCCAATCCACCACACAAATCACTACTGCCACTCTTCTCCAACCATTTCACCACACAAATCACTACCAGAGATGTTCACAAGTAATTTTTACCAAGTCTAAGTCAAGTCTCAAGTCTTTGTGCTCGAGTCCAAGTCAAGTCTTAAGTCTTTGAGTAGCAAAAATACAGATCCCCATGTGCGCCCATGCCTTGGACTAAAGTAATGGGACACCGCGGCGAGGTGAACGGTTTTCGTGGGTTATTACGGAAAAACGTTGGAAAGAGTGGTATCAGCGGTATCGCACATCACTACCACCTACACGCAAATCACTACTGCCACTCTTCTCCACCCATTCCACCCCACAAATCACTCCTGGCACTCTTCTAAACCCATTCCACCACACAAATCACTACTGCCTCTCTTCTCCCCTAATTCCACATCACAGATTACTCTTGGCACTCTTCTCCACCCACTCCACCCCACAAATCACTCATGGCACTCTTCTCCGCCCTGCCTGCACTCTCTTCTTCACTTCTCTTTCACACTTCCCACCACTATGGACTGCTGACCCCAAGTATTTGAACTCTACCACTTTCGCCAGCTATACTCCCTGCATCCTTACCACTCCCTCTCCTTCACGCACAAGTATTTTGTCTTAGTCCTACTAACCTTCATTCCTCTCCTTTCCAGAGCATCCAGAAACTGGAGGTGCACAAGCCACTGGCTTCCAAGCCCGGGTAAACGGGGAGGGTTACGTCAGGAAGAGCATCCAGGGTGAAACTTTGCCAAGTCAAATATGCCAACAGCTTAATAAACACAATAAAACAGTAAAACAGTAAAACACAATAAACAGTCTGCTAATTGCCGTAAATGTAAAACAGAGACAGACGCACCAACACGCCCATCTGAGAGCGCAGCGCTCCTCTGTCCGCGCGGCCGCCAGCGGTACTGCAGGCATGTATTAGAGGCGTGCGCGGACGGACGGACTGCAGTTGGACAGACTGAGACTCCGCGTTCACACAGGTAAGAGCTCCTCACCTCTGTTCACACACACGGACGAGCACACACCCATCGGGGACCAAGGGCTAACTGTCTCCCTGTGTCTTCTCAGCCCTTCGAGTCGCTGTTGCTTTGTGTGTGTGTGTTGAGGGCTGTTTCTGTCTCTGGGTGTGAATGGACGGGCCCGGCTTTGTCACAGCCAAAGGATGGCATTACCCTGGCATCACTTCTCTCCATCTAAACGAGACATCAAACCGTTTTTGTTGCCTAACGCCCTCCGTACACCCGTAAGAGTCAGTTACCGAGTAAAAATGTGCTCTGATGGACATTAAATCAGCTGTCAATATTTTTAGCGTTGCCATGACAGCATCGTTACGTTACTTCTCTGAGAGCCGAAGGCTGTTGGAATTATATAGACGCTTTTAAGGGCTAAAATGCGCTAAATATACTTTTTAACGCCCTTATGTATGTTCAGAAGGAGTTAAAAGATGATTGTAGGTGTTAATCCGCTGCTGGAGGCTCGTACAGCAGTGGAGATGGGGACGTGAGGGCTGTGCCTGCAGTGAGTTGGAGGAAATGTTAAAAACCCGTTGTCTGTAACGTTAGTTTGGGCTGGGCAGCAGCTTTCCAGATAAATAATGGTGTTTCGCCAAATAATGGTGTTTTATGCCGGTTTTAGAGATGAAATCTGACGTCTGGGGCAGAAAACCGGCCTCAATGATACAGCAGAGGCTCGGTGTGGCCGTAAACCCTGTCTGGTTTTGTCCTCGCCTTCCTTTTGTTTTCTGCCATTGCAGACTGCATGAATTCGAGGGGTCTCCGAGGGTCTCAGACTGATTATTTATCAGAGGGTAGGATTATTCTTTTTGTGAAAATGACACTGGCGCAGTATCTGGTGCAGCTGCCGGCTGTACTGTGTAATGCCTGTTTAAGTCTCCTGAACTCTCATCACTGCATCAAAACGACATTCATTCATTTACCATGTAGCACGTGCAGCCGAGCAGATGGGGCAAAATCGTCCCTACATTCATTTTTGTCTTAGCACTAAGAAAAAGAAGCATTTATATTCATCTGTATTAACCACATGTGGGCTTTGTCTGGGGGATTTCTGTATAATCCGTGTTAGAAATGACCCCCTCAGTCTAGGCTGCTTTTTGTTGCTTATCTGAGGGTATTTAGCCCACTCTGTTGCATCCTGATTCAACAGCTCCAAAAACGTGTATCCACGTCCTTTTTTCTTTTTCACGCGACTTACATTCGTGTAAATCGTTCTTTTTTCTCTCTTTTTTCTCCATGGCGGACACACCTATCCCCCCCCCCCTCCTCTGTCGCTGGACCTGCCTTTTTCCTGCCATTTCCCTTTTGTCTTACGTTTGATCAATGTGCACATGCCATTTCTAAGAATGAGCGTCAATATTAAACCAACGAAAATAGCTGTTTGTAATATGTCGAGGTGATGTGTGTGTGTGTGTGTGTGTGTGTGTGTTCCTGTCTCCCTCCACGCCCTGCTTTTCTGTAAAGCTGTATGCTCTCCTCATGCTGCATGTGCTCCTGTCTGTGCTAAAGCCTTGCACTGGAGATGCCTCACAACTGACTGCATAGTATTGACTTGAATATGCTGGATTAGTGATCAGATTGGTCAACGAGCCTGTTTAAGCCCTTGTGATCAGCAAAGAAGTGTCTGGATGTATAAAAAGCCATGTCGTTTAAACTGCCCTTCTTAAGTCAGACTTTTATTGTGTTAAATACCTTGTTTAAGCAATGGCTCACAGCTGACTGTATAATATTGTTATTAACATGCTACCAGTTAGATACCAAATAGATTAAATGTCATGTGGTGAGCATCTGTCTGCATGAAAGAGACAGAAATAAAGACCAGGCCTCTTAGTTGTTCTACTTTTCATCTTTTTTCGAACCATTCTGCAACATACAGCAAATGCCATGAGACCTGCAATCCTTTCAATTTAATATGCAGTTTATATGTGATCGCTGAGCACTTTGAATATGAACTTCTAGTTTTGTTTCATATCAGAACGTAGATCCTCAACCACACACCACACTATTCCCCAAAGTCCTGCCTGGTCAGAATCTGTGTTTTTCAATTTCCCCCTTGTATAATGCAATTACCCACGGCAATTGAGGAGTGCTGTAGTACATGTCAGGAAACCTAATTCACTTTACTGACCATGCAGTCTCACTCTTGTCAGCCGTTCCTGTGTCATTAGTTCTCCTGTTCGTGCTTCTTTTGGGGCTAAGATGGTAGAAGCTTGGCACAGAGCTGGTAGAGTCAATAGGTATTTGCTTTGTGTTGAAATGGGCAGAACGGACACACAGATGGCAGGGGGGGATGCGACCGCATGCCATTCTATTAAGTGAATAGAAAGGATGGCATAGACTAAGTGCTAATTGAAGCTGTAGGCTGAGCGGTGCTGCTCCTTCCCCCCTCCACCAGACATCCTGCTAGGCTCATTAAAAATGGATGCAGTGCAAAAAAGAATTACTGCAGGTTTTGGGGGAGTGGCTTTAAAGGGGAATTTGAAAAATGTTATGAAATATCTACATAATTCAATGTTTAATATGAAAAGCCAGAGAGGTGTGATGAGAAATAAGCCATTCTAGAGGAACATAGTGAGTCAGAATTGTTCACAGTAGGCTTGTCACGATACTAAAATTTCAAACTCGATAACGATACTAAGGATGTTACTCGATACTCGATACTATTTTTGGTACTACAGGGGGAGAAAAAACAAACGCAAGTGTGCTCAGGGGCCGTTGCCCCAGATCTCTTCGCAGGAGAGCTGAGGGTCCCTATAAAATTTCGCGGCGCTAGATTTGAGTAGACAAACAAAATGCTCCGTTTGCTCAAAATTTTACAGTGTCTTTGGGTATTTTGAAAAGTGCTTTATAAATTAAATTTATTATTATTATTATTATTATTATTATTATTAGCCGACTCTGAACATGGCAGTGCATTTAAAGGCGCACAACGCTTTTTTCCCTCCATACAGATCAATGTGGGAAGGTTTTGGGCGCAATGTGGGAAAGTCTGTGCTCTCGGGAACGCCGCGATTAGCCTAGGATCTAAGAATCGATTTTTTTGACAACCCGAGTTCAAAGGGTCTTGACTAAAGCCACATCACAGAAAGCTTGTTGCAAATGCATTGCCTAATGCTTGATGCCTTTTTTATATTTTCATAATAAAAGTTAGGACAAGATTAAAAAACAAAAGCATGGTGGGGATGCATGACATTGTAAGGAAAAGTAATTAGTGATGATAACTGATAGTCCTGCAATAGTCCAAATTTTGCCAGTGAGTCTGTATCCTCTCTGTTTGATGGGCCAGACTCATCACTGCACCACAGCAACAGACGACCTCTTGCCTGCAGCAATGAGAAGATAATTCACACACACACACACATACACACACACACACACACACACACACACACTCATACACACATACATTTTTAAGTTGCACGATTGGGGAATGAAAGGCCTGTATTTCAAACTGTAACATTCAAAGCTATCTATGTCCACACATTGCTTCATGAAATGGGCTCAGATGAAAATCATACTGTTGCCATTTACTCCATTGGACCATCTGCACACACTTGCTGCTCTAAATGCCAGCTGGCCTTTGGGTAGTACCTGCAGTGCACTCACACTGCATTAATGATGTTTGTCTGATTGAAAAGATACATTGAAATGAAAAGAAATCTGATGCCCAGCACATATAAAACCTAAACTAATCCAGCTTTGGAGGAGTAACTGAGTAAATCTGTCTGATGGATGTAAACTGGGTTGTAACTAGGGTTGTCCCGATACCACTTTTTTACAAACCGATACGAGTATTTTTATTTGTGTACTTGCCGATACCGAGTACGATACCGATATTTCTTAGAATGGTGTCCATACAAGTGCAAGTAATTTGGAGACAGGGTTTATTTTCGCCCCTCGACACCATATCAGTACAGATCTTACAGTCTGCCTTACTCCTGTTATTGTCTTTTATCTTGAAATATTTCCAAATCGCTGACATTGCTTACTCCTATTGAAAAAAATCTAGTTGTGGATAGAATATCTGACGCCAGATTTCCAGCATGTTGTCTCCCCCTAGTCAGGCAGGACAACAAATCAGTATTTTAACGAAGTAACGGCCCAATTCCCGATACTGGTATCAGTATCGGTACAACCCTAGTTGTAACAAAGCATCAGGACTGTCATCTGTATTAAGGTGTGATCTGTTGTCTTGCTGTGAATTTGGGCTCACTTTGCCACTAGAGGCTGGTCTCAGATCAGTCTGGCAGGTGGAAGAGAGTGGGGCCTCCTAAAGAGATCTAGTCCAGGAGTTCTAAGGTCACGCTGTGCTTACAGTAGTAGGAACGCAGTTTTTAAATTATCAGTCAATTTTTTTAAACTTATTATTTATATAGGAATTTTTCCTAAAAATATTTAGGAAATATAGGAAAGATGAAAAGAATAAGCAATAACAAGAGGCCTAGTTAGTCACCAAGGTGCTCCTTGAAGAGGTGGGTCTTCAAATAAGGCTTGAAGACTCTGCAGATCAGATCGGAAGAGGGAGTTCATTCCACCATTGGGGGCCAAGACTGAAAAGACTTTTGACACATGCTTTTCTCTTCTTTTGAGCAATGGAGGTTCCAGATGAGCGGTGCTTGATGCTCTGAGAGGACGATAAGTCCTGATAAGTAAGGAGGTGCAAGTCTATTCTTGGCTTTGAAGGCAAGTGTTAAGGATTTGAACTTAATGCATTAGGCCACAGGGAGACATTGAATGTTCCTTAGTAAGAGTGTGGTGTGTGAGGATTTTAAAACATTGAAGATTAACCTATCAGCTGCGTTCTGAATCAGCTGAAGTGGTTTTGTTACCTTCAGTGGAAGTCCAGCCAGATGGGAGTTGCAGTAGTCCAGTTTAGATATGACCTAAGACTGGACGAGTAAGTGTGTAGCTTCAGTGGTGAGGAAGGGTTGGATTCTCCTGATGTTGTAGAGGAGGTATCAGCATGTCCTGGAGATCTTCATCTAACATAACACCAAGATTTCTTACCTTCTTTCAAGGGACGATAACTGAGTTCCCAATAGAGACGATGAGGTCATGGCTTGGTGATGGACTCCCTTTGATGAAATGAAGTTCTGTCTTGCTGGGATTCAGCTTGAGGTGGTGTGCTGCCATCCCAGACAGGATGTCAGCCAAACACTCTGAGATGTGAGTTCTGATCGTCACTGGAACGAAATGAGAGAATAAGTTGGGTGTCATCTGCATAAAAGTGGTAGGAAAAACCGTGTGAGGCTATTAAATCCCCAAGAGAACCGGTGTATAAAGAAAAGAGGAGTGGTCCATGGGCCGAGGCCTGTGGCCTGTCTTGCAGGCTCGTACAAGGGTGTTGCTTTGCATGAGGGAACATTGGGAATCGTAGTGGAAGGCAACACCAGTCACGCAGCCTGTGTTTAACACATACAGGGACATCGTCTGAAAGTGCCAATTTGACAGCATTAAATTTTTTGATTGGAATTAGTTTGTTTCGAATAATATTACTGAATAAAATGGGAGGCTGTTTTGGGAAAATTATTGGAAAAATATTTAATTATTGTTTATATTGCATTGAGTTTGAAATGCATTCAAAGAAATGCATAGGGCCAGAAACAGTAATCAAGTGATGCTGCAATTGGTGATTCCTAATAGCCTGGATTGGCTTTGTGAATCTAGGTCAGAACCATAGAGGCATCCAACTATGTATGGATGGAGTAGTTTGTAATGCCCCTCCACACACACACACACACACACACACAGAGCATGCCTGTTTGCAAATTCTCATCGTTAAAGTATTCAGCACTCAGAAGGTGACTGTGTCCCAGTTAATGCAGGGCTTTGTAGCTGGACACTGTTGGTAAAAGAATACTGAACCTCAGATGGCAATAATACGACCCCAGCAGAGCAAACGTCAATCCTGTTTTATTGGAAGAGCCTCTAATTAAGGTTCGGTCATTTCGCACTTGACACTCAGAAATGCCCATAAACAGGAATGAGTCATGAAATATAACATAGCCTACTGTTGCTTTGTATTTGATCTTATTTCCCCGAGTCCAGATGAGCACAGTGTCCTAAAACAAGTGGAAAGACTTGTGACACCAGCTTGATGTCATCCTGCCAAGCCAGTCAGACGCAGCATTGTAACAAGGGCAAAAAGCCTGACTGTATTCACAGACTTCACAGGATCCACAGTTTGTGTGTGCCAGTTGTGTGCATTTAAAAATATTCTCAGTATGGCCCAGTCAGTATATTGCTTAGCCAATAAAACGAGCCTGTATTAAAGGGTCCACATCATGGAATTACAGATAATTGTAAATAGGTGTTTACATGAAGTTACCATTCACCCCCTAATCGATGCAGTCTGTATATGAAAGCAAGAAACAGCAGAAAGGCCTGTATTAAAATGATTGTTTTTGGGAAAACCAACACATTTACATCTGGTTGGTCAGCTTAAAGAATTTTTGCCCCTCCTGCTCATGCAGTAATATAGACCAGACCATCTTTTCAATGTAGCATCATACATGGCAACCAGTCAAGACAGAGGGTATTAACATATATCAGTCTTAAGGGCACAGTAACAAAAACAGCCTGTTCAATTCTTATGGATAAAGAGAGGATGGAAAACAGTCATGTAAAGATAAACTGGTACATATGTATGAATTTTGGCAGTTAAACTCGATAAGGGCTAGAAAAATGTAAGGTGACACAGTGTACCCCCCTGTGCCAAATGTAGTTCAGTGGCAAACATGTTTGATGCCTGAGGTATAATTTAGTTATGCATTGGAGCTTATGCAATTAGTCTATGCATAAAAAGTAATGGAAGTCTGTCACCTAAAATCTTGGGCCTCGTAGCTTCGCTGTACTTCGGTGTTTGGGTTAAGAGAGAAGTGTGCATTTGGTTTTTGGTGACCCATTAAATTAAAGAGAGCATAATTCTCCTGATTAATTAGCTTTAATAGAGCTCTTGATCATTTGCAGGACAGTCTGGCCTCTAAATCACTCACACTACAAACTTACAGGATCTAACTCCCTATAAATCACACATTATGTAGACAGAAAATCAGATCTTCTGTATATGTAAATGTCATTAAAAATATAAAATCACTAGATCCACTAACCATCTGTACTAGGTCTGGGTGTGGTACATCCTACGCAGTAGTTCAGCAAAAACCAAGGATATCCTTAGCTCCAGCAGCACAAATAATTTCCAAGCAGTTTGGTGCAGTTTGAGGCAGATTTGTGATTTTTTACTACATTAGTCTTGTAACTTCAGACACTCATCTTGGCTACTTCACTATATTTAGAGATAAAAAGAAGATACTTGACTAACCTATCAATTTAATGAGAAAGAAACAAGCTCTACTGCCTTATGCTGTTGCTGTTCATGCTTCATCAGCTAAAGGAGATGATATGGAACCATGGGCCCCGGAACATTACAGCCATTATAGCAGGGGGGACATATCCTCCCCACTTTTCAAAATCATTTGTTTCTTCACACCCCACTTTTCATTTTTTGGAAAACAAAAGCTGAGACATGCGCACACCCCCTCACCACATCCAGGTGAGATTACACTCTGCTCAGATAGCTGTACTAGAAGAAAATATACCTGTACATTATGCATTGATGTGACAGGGTTGCTGCGGGGTTGTAAAAGGTAGTAAATTAAATTAGGCCAAGTTAAGGCGAGTAAAAAGTAGGAAACGTCATCTGACGCGGTAGTAAATTTTCGATTTGTGTAACTTACGTGCAGGCCTATCTCCTTAAATTACTAACCTTGCGAGAATTTATTTTTATGTTGCAAGTAGGACCTGAGTGATAGGAATGATGTAACGTGTACCTCGTGCGCACGTTGGATCAATCCGGGTACTGCTGCCAAACTTCTGCGTGAGTTCGCTAATAGTTTATTTCAGGAATGGGCAAATGCAAGTTTCCAGACCTCTGGCTGGAGGAATCAACGTTTAAAGACTGACTTAGGCCAGTAGTTTGCTTCTTTCTCGCTCTCTCTCTCTCTCTCTCTCTCTCTCTCTCCGTCTCTCTCTCTCTCTCCGTCTCTCGCTCTCGCTCTCTCTCTCTCTCTCTCTCCGTCTCTCTCTCTCTCTCTGACTATCTCTGTCTCTCGCGCTCGCTCTCTCTCTCGTTCTCTTTCTCGCTCGCTCGCTCTGTCTCTCTCGCTCTCTCTCTCTGTGTCTATCTCTCTGTCTCTCGTTCTCTGTTTCTCGTTCTTTCTCTTGCTCGCCCGTTCTGTCTCTCTCTCTATCTCTCTTTTTTTGTGTCCAGTGTTAAAGCTAAGTTATTAAGTTATTACTTTGTTAACGAAATACTGTTATTACAGTGTAAATTTGCACTGTATTATTATTATCTAGTTTTCTCCTCTTTTTTCAAGGCCCTAACTGAACCACTTAGGAATTTGTTTCAAATTCCAATGTGTAGCTCTTCATTCTAAAGGTCCAGTCTGTCTTTTAATTGTTATACAATTGTTGTGACATCTTGATTAATCCAACTCCTATGGTAGAGTTCCTTCTTGCTTAAATGTAGCTCACTCGCTTGCCCTA
>JBBPCY010000142.1:1421412-1439498 GCA_037974405.1 Brachyalestes nurse | reverse complement strand
TGTGTGTGTGTGTGTGTGTGTGTGTGTGTGTGTGTGTGTGTGTGTGTGTGTGTGTGTGTGTGAGTGTGTGTGTGTGTTTTCTCTCTCCCTGGCACTTAAATGGCCCAATACTTTTGGCCACTGTAGATAGATTTAATTCACAGTGCCTCTCAATGGAAAGAAGTATTGGGACGTAGTGCCTTTCAACTCTAAGGTCAAGCGTCCCAATACTTTTTTCTCCCCTCCCTATCGTACAGGAAATAACCTCTCGTCTCGTTTTAGTCAACGAAAATGAAGAGACATTTAGCATCGTTTTTATTTTGTAAACCAAAACCGTTCTTATTCGTCAACAATATAACATGATATATTCCATTATAGTTAGCGTCACATGACTAGCATTCACGTTGCGTCTCGTCTCATTTTTGTCACGTGATAAATGTTGGTTTAGTCATAGTTTTGAAGTCGTGCTGGTAGTAAAAAATATTGTGAAGGTAGTAAATTCAGCTTAAAAATCTCTGTATAAACCCTGAGTAGGCAAATGCCTGCACTTTAAGTTGGGAGAGGTATTGTCTTCAGCCACTTTCTTTTTGCATCAAACGTGTTTTTTTGGTCTTGCAGGTTGGGGAAGCCCTGAGGCTTGGCTGTAGCTGATTCAAGTCCCTTGTGTTTGTGTGTGTGTGTGTGTGTGTGTGTGTGTGTGTGTGTATGCGTATGTGTGCGTGTGTATGCTTTTGAATACCTTTGGCTGTCCTGTAGATTCTTTCTCTACACATTACATCTACTTTTAGCATGTCTGTTCTACCACATCCTCTAATTTTCTGGTCAGGTGTGTTTCTTGTCCCTCAGCAGACCCTGCCCAAATCCACATTGTCATACAAATGAGCCTCACAGGGCATTTGTGAACAGGCAGCTCTACCTCTCCGCTGGTTTTCCCAGAGATCATTACATATGAATACTAAACATTTTCAAGCAATACAATACTTGTTTCCCACAGTATCGATACTATTCATATCAAATGTTCTTTTTTGCTTGCTAATTTTTTTTTATTTTCTCACCAGCGGTCCTGTCTGTTATGCAGTCTGTTATGGCAGCTCCTGGTGTTCATTAAAATAAAAAAATTGCTCATTATAATTGTTTTCTCTTGTGTCATTCCATATTCCATATTGCTTGTGTGAACATGTGTCTCACTTTAGTATGGACTAATCTTCTCTTGACTTCTTAATTTTGAATAATAATGACTAGTTCTTGCTGAAAATTTGCTCAAGAGAAAGATTATGGTCATTTCAAATGTTCATTTTTTTTTAAGCCCTCAATTATATTATCTGCCTTTGATATTGGAAATGGTATTGAATATCAATATTCTTCTCAAAAAAAATCCACTCCTAAACCTCTCATCAAAGCCAGCAAACAGCACTGCTATTCATTTTCCTTTGAAGCTAAAAGAGTGAAGTTGCCTAAGTAATCCTGAGAGTGATACTTATCTTGAGTCTCTGGTAAAGCCATAAAAGGTATTGTCCATATATAAGTATTAATTATTGAATTCAGATGCTTCTTGCTTCCAGTGAAGGGCAGTCTAAATGTTTCAGCATACTAGGGCATTTTGGACAACAGCATGCTTCCAGTTTGTATTTGAATGTCTGTATTTGAATGCCACGGCCAAGGGCAACATTATTGAGTGGATGGGTGGGTGTGTCTGGGTGATGGGGAAGGACGGGGTCATCAAAACTACCCCCTTCATGCACACACACTGACACAGACCACGCCTGGTGTATAGGCAAGCAGGGAGTTGGTCTGGGCAAGACAGATGGTCGTTTATCTGATCGGCAATAAAATGAGGTTTGGTGAAAAAGCTCCTTTACCCTCTGCTGTTTGACCACACAAACACACCCATCCACTAAATACCACTGGGACGTTTTAGCCATGTTTAGTTGTTTCACGTTTTGGGAACAGAATACTTTACTGGCCTGATAAGATTATTATAGTGAGTAATGAGTCTCCTGCAGTACTGTGTACTACAGCGCAAGACTGTATGTCAAAAAGTATCTAGACACCCCTGCTAATTATTGAATTCAGCTACTTTAAAGGAATTTTGCCAGGATTTCTGGCAGATCGACTACATCAGGAATAATTGTTTTCACCAATCTGTTACTTTAAGTTCACCATGCCAGGCATCCTCTAGAGCCTGGATTCTCAAATTCTGGGCCGAGGACAGGCGCCAGTCCATGATAAGTTTCCTTCACCCGAAACCAGTCAGTGTTATCTGCCAAATAATACCAAGTAACAAGGCTATGAAACCATCAAAATTAAGCCAGCATTTGGAAACAAAACATGCACATCTCTGGAAGGCCTATATGTTTATCATAAAAGTGTATGTATGCTATTGGAGCACCATTTGGCAGTGCTTTATGTTTATAATACTAATAGCTTAGTTAGCTTAGTACTAATAACAGTAGTAGCAGTGGTATAATAATAATTATTATTATTATCTATCTATCTATCTATCTGTCTATCTATCTATCTATCTATCTATCTATCTATCCGGGTGCATTCACAGGGGGTGTTTGTGCGCGTTGGGGGCATAGGCCTGTGCAGGGCTTTGCAGCCCCAAAGCTTGACAAGACTGGGCCCTAGGACAAAGAAGCGCTGCACTAGAAGAATATATAGCCCCCTATAATTGGTCTTTGGAGCACTGGAGCTGCATTCTCTTGAGTGGTGGGACTCAAGAGAATGTACCTTTGGGATGAGTTGTCATGGTGTTTGTGATCTAGAACTAAACATAAGTACTTGGATCTCACGTGGGCTGTAGTTCAGCTACAAGCAGGTGGAGTTTATAGAAGACCTAAGCAGAGCAAGATCATTTTCCTGCACAATATAAAACCTTTGTTGTACAGTCTAGCAAAGAACAAGTTGATACAACCAAGTTGTCACAAAGCAGCTTTACAGAGTCCACGTCCGATGCCCTAGTGAGTATACCAAAGGCGAAAGAGGCGATGAAAACTTTCTGGAGGAAGAAACCTCGTGAGGAACCGAGACTCAAAAGGGGAACCCATCCTCCTCGGGTCAACCCGGAGAGAAAGAAAAGAGAGTCTTTATGAGGTTGAATAACAAAAGTAGGCCTACATGAGACTTTTATTCATAACACACAACGTGGCCTGCAGTGTGCTGTTATCACACCATTTGCAGCTGGTTTTAGTGAGCATTGCTGAAGAACTCCAGACGTTTACAGCTCACACTCGCACATAGCAACCCAGCCGTGCTTAGATTACTCTCACTCTCAGCACCTGGGCTGCCTAGGCACTGCCTGCCCATGCATACGACACGTCCAGCCACCCCTACCTGTGCCCAGAGCTGTTTCTCTCCTAATACTCAGGTGACGGGCTCCTCTGAGGGCGTGGCTGAACCAGACCCAGCGTGACAAAACCGGAGGAAAGTAGAGCTGGCAGGAAAGCCGAAATTTGGCTCTATAGCTGTGTGACCTTGGGTGTAGGTCAGTCAACTGCACTGAGGAAAAATCAGAAAAGGGCCCTCTAGGAATTTCTGTCTCAGCCAGTGTGTGAGGATGTGCATTCTTCTGTCTCAGTAATGGTGTGCTGAGCATTTTCTTCATCCCTCCTCCTCCCCGTTCTTTTGTTCTTTTCCTGCCCCCCCACCCCACTGTGTCATTTGTTTTCTCTCTGTCTAAGCTCTTCTCATCTCCTCAGCTACTTTCTGTCATTCTCTCTCCAATTGCCCCTCTCTTTCTTTCTCTCTTCTTTCCTCTGTCCTTTTACCTCTGTTTTCTTTGTGCTCTGTGTTTTCTCTCTTTCGCTTCTCCTCGCCTACACACTCTTGTTCTTGTTCTTTCAGCCCTCACACACGCACGCTCTCACTTTTTTTTCTCTCTCTCTCTCTCTCTCTCTCTCTCTCTCTCTCTCTCTCTCTCTCTCTCTCTCATACTCTCTGTCTCTCGCTTTTTCTCTTTCTGTCTCTCGTTTTCTCTTCCTCGCTTTCTTTTTCTTGCTCTCACTTTCTCTTGCTTGCTTTATTTTCTTGCTCTCTCTTTTTCTTGCGTGCTTTCTCTCTCTCTCTGCATCTCCCTCCCCATCTTCTTCATCACTTAACTTCCACTTGTTTCCTGCAGGCTTTAAATGGTGCAGGTTCAGGCACATTAGTCTTCTACACTCCTGCCCCCTCTCTATCTCGTTCTCTCACATTATTGGTACAGTGATCTCCATTGAAATATTGATGAACTGTCTCCCAGCACTTATAAAATGGCATAAGGTGTTTATGTGACTTTCTGCCGGTGTAATGCTTGACATATTGAGCTAAAGGTGAATTTAGGCAGTGGTATAATATGTGGGCTTGAAGAAAACAGTATCTCAGAAATGTTTCTGAAAGGATTCCCAGAAGGTTCTGTGTATTTTACTTATATAATTACTGCCTTTAGTTTGTGGAGGGCATTGTCTGCTATTTGTCAAAATTGAGACTGTACTCTTTTTATTTGGAGGATGTTTTGCGTGTGGGGTGGGAGTGGAGGTGTAGAAAATCTAAGATTAGGAAATTTCATAGATTTTTTTGTAAACGTGTAAAAAAAATTATTTTTCCTAAACTGTTAAAATGTTAACATAGTCATTCAGAGTGGATTGGTGTGAAATGTCGTATTCTCAAGAAACTTACAGAGTCGAATTGTTCACAGTGGTGGAGAATAGAACCAGACGTCTGAAGAGTTTAGTCTTTGAAAGGTACATCACAGAAAGTTATCAAATTGAAGTGGTAATGAAAACACTGCCTAATGCCTGAGATACTGTTTATATATCCATCCATTATCTACCCCTTTGTTCCGTTTTGAGCTCAAAGTGTACGGAGATGGAGAGCAAAATGACAAAATAAAAAAGAATGTAAGTTAAATGGTTTGTGTTTTTGTGCTGTAGACATAAGCTTCCATACACCACCGCTCCAGCTTCCATACACCATTATTGTTGAACAAGTTAGATTCTGCAAATTTCTCTGTACTGAATTGTTTCTCATCAAATTCACATTGAATGACTGTTTACAAAAAAATTATGTGAAAATTTGGAAGAGCAATGGAATCCCCTCAAGTGTTTTTAAGATTAAGTAATTCTGAATTTTACATTTCTATTACTAATTCATGCATTAAAGGTTGAAAATGTCCCTTTTAAGGGTGTATATATGTATATATTTGAATGTAGTATTATCATGTTTTTGCTTTTTTGTGGTAGGGTTCTTTTTTTGCATCTTTGCCCTAGCATTGTGAGTTTCTCTCTACAGAAAATTATTTTGTTTGACCTGACACACCCTGTCAGCACAGTGAGTAGGTAGAGCATCAGCCATCAGTGCCCTTTTATTAAAAAAGAAAAAAATATTGATGACCCAAGAAGGAGGCTGCGGTCAGTCAGCTCAGATCACACTTCTCCCTCTTTGCCCCCTCTCTGTCTCACTCCGTCCCACAGCCCTCCTTTCCACCCTCCAGCCCACGTGGCTGATTATCGAGCGGAGCTGAAGAAGCCGCTTACTGTGCTCACTGTGCTCCAGCTCTCTCACCACCCATTTCATTTCAGCTCTCCACACAAAGAGGAGAGGCACTCATCAATCCAGCAGGAGGACAGAGATCTCTTAAAGGGCCAGCGGGCTGGCGGATGTTGTGGTGCCCAGATACAGGCTTATGCTCTGGCTGATGGGAGCCTGGCCTGGCTTGTTCTTTGGCACAGTCGGCTCAGTGAAAAACCTCAGTTTTCAGTCCAGCAAGCTGTCTCACAGGACAGACACGCAAAGGCTGGTTAGAAGGCATAAAAGGTCTTGTTTGCTTTCTACTCAAACGCACACTCTGCAAAAAACCTTTTAGCCTCAAATCCTGACTGTAAATGTCAATTGATTCAAGATTCAAGATTCTTCATTTATCACATACATAGTAATACAAGCACAGGATGTAGTGAATTGAGCCCCTTTGATCTGAAAGACTGAAACTAAAGTTATCAAATAATTTATATTAAATTTTACATAAAAAAAATGTTCAGGCAAATCTAAAATTCACACAACGCATCAGAGGGATGTTTGGTGTCTGATGTTTGCTAAGATAATATTTAGCTAAGGTTGCTAACAGGTAACAGTAGCTCAGAACCACCTGATAGCAACTGCAGGCCTAACACACTGGCTTCAGTATCTCAAACTCTATAATACACTGTTGCATCCCATGTGTGCTTAAAAAAGTGGAGTAGTCTAAAAATATAGCAATAATGAATACCTACATAATGGGGAGCTTATTAGCATTATTGCAGGTGTGGGTTACTTTGAAGTGGTCAGAGAAGAGGAAGGCAGAGGAGTGAACCTTCTGCACTTTTAATCACAAATCCAGTACAGGGACATGTGTGTGTGAAAAAGAGCAGCACTGTAATAAACTGAAGCACAGTTTCTTAAAGGTACATTCTGGAAGATACGGGTTCAGGTTCCTGGGCTGAAGATAAATCTCAGTGCAAGTTTTCTTTAACACTAACAAATTTATCTTTAATGCTGTGACAAATAAGGTGTACCAGAACAAGTTAGCTGGGTTAGGTATTTGTCACACAGCTAAGGAATGGCAAGAAAAAATGAAGAAACTCACACAAGAGTATAAATAATATAAGACCACAATAACAAAAGTTTCTGCTAGTTCGACTCCATTGACATGGTTTTGGGACAATCACTGGCCGTAAACTGTGTGAAGAGAACCAGAAAACACCATTACCAAGCTGTGATGCACTGGAAAATCAAAGATTGCTATAACCTCCATGCTAGAGGTCTGCGGGAGTAAATATTGAACAGCTCAGCATTTCTTAGAGGGAAAACAGAGCATAAGTTTAAGTTTGTTCCCCGTCTGCATTTAGCTCAGTAGTTCAAAGAGGACCAAACTGGTGTTTGAAGTGGCTCAGCTGTGTCTACCCCCCTTGATGCTCTCTCAAATGAATATTTAGTAAATAAATCTTTCCCTGCTGGGTCTGCGCTGAGGTTGCGGCTGGTCTAGCACAGGGACTACACTGGGCTTCATGCCACTGCTGCCCCAGACTCAATCAGCTATAGGGCTAGAGGTGGTCTGTTGGTGGTCAGGAAACATGGCTGTGTGCCAAGTGGTCATGGGTTTTGTAACTAGCAGAGGAAATTCTACTACCTTTGTATTGCCTTTCATCTCATATTTCCCCTTGGATGAAAAATGCCATCTGGAGTGGGCTGATCATTAAAAAAGTACTAAACACTCTCCTAACTGCCCTGCTGGTTTGTGCTGTTGCAAATGAATGGCTAGACTACCAAGTATTTTTTTTTGCTACCTACTTTTTAATTACAAACTCAATCAAACAAATTAGTGGGTGTGGCTTAAACCAGAAATGACAGTGCAATGCTGTAAGTGGGCGTAAGTAGGTGTTCATTTGACACTGCTGATGGGGCTGGTTAGTTGCTGCTGAGTTTGAGGATGATGAGAGTGACAGAGCGAAGCTCCCCTGTTAGGTTTAAGTCTATTTTTATTGCGCCGTTGGGCCATTACTGAGACCTTTTACTGGAGCTCAAAGCTCCAACACCTCAGACCCAACCATACCTAAAGGTCTAGAGTGTCCAGTGATACTGAAATTAGTTGATAAAAACATGTGAACACATATAGTCTTTTTTTTCTTTCTTTTTTGCTTTCACACAGCCAATGACACAGAGGGCAGAGGAATGGCAGACATTATACACACTGACAGACAGACACAACACACATACACACACACACACGCATTTATAGTCAGAGGGACAGACAGAAGCATGCGAAAGAAAACTGACTTATCAGGGTCACAGTCTTCCAGAGGCAGGCAGGTCTATGGTTGCATAGCAACAGCAGGGCCACCCCGTGATGTGAGTATTTTAACTTGCCCAGTTCTTAAGAATACTGTGTCTTCTGCTTGATAACATGTGGGTTTTTTCAGTGAGATTCAAAAAGAAAAATAACATTCCAAATGCAGCCCTGAAAAACAATTCTAGAAGGTAGTTTCTTACAGGGTACTTATGAGCCTGTTCTAAACCTGTTCTAAATCATCAAAATAACGTTTTGGTGAATTTTCAGCCGATCGGCAGATTTAATTTCTGTTTATTATGCACAGCTATCCACATAGAACTCAACTTTTAGTGCTTTACATCAGTAACACTTTGCATCCTTGTAGGTCAGCTCCATACAGCAGAGCACCATATATATATATGCAAAGCACTAAAAGTTACTTGAGTTCTATGTGGATAGCTATATATATTAATAATATAAATTATATTTATAACGTATAATTTATACCTATTTTTTTAAGTTGTTGGTCAGTTTATTTTGTAAATACCTTAATAATTTGTCATTTAGTTTTAATCTACAGATAATATATTTAAAAAAACCCTCATATGTATGTATGTATGTGTGTGTGTGTGTGTGTGTGTGTGTTTGTGTGTATCTGAGTGTAGGGTGAGCTCTGATGTCCCCGTTGTGACAAGCTGTAAGTCTTGCTGTAACTGCAGGTCAGGAGTGGTGCTGATGGAACTCAGGCTGGCAGCAGCCCATCATTGTAGCCACTAAAGGACCAGTCATAGTGCTCTAAACAGAAAAGAGGAAACACGCACACACACATACACACATTCACACTCGTATAAACAATCTCATGTAAACTCAGAGATGTACACATTAACACACTCACATGTAAACATAAGCACACCAAAATAACTGCAGAATGTGAGGATTGCCTACAAAACAAACAAGCATCGTTAACAGAATAGCTTGATGTTTTATTTTAAGATCAACAGCAGCTTCCCATAAACTAGAAACCAGCAGGAAGTTCCCATGTAGACCATCTTAAATTTACTGCCTATTAGTGATGCGTGGGTCGACCCGTGACCCGCAGTTTGGGGGGGGGGGGTTTAGGGCAGACATTTTTAAATTATCGGGTGTGCGGGCAGGCGGGTCAAAAAGTTACAAAACGCATTTTATTATCGATCAAAACGATCACTGGTGTTTTGGTTTTTTTTCCTCGGGTCGGGTCGGGTTTTAGGTCATATTTTTGCAGGTTGGGCGGGGCGGTTTGGATCTCCTGGCGGGGCGGTTTAGGGCGGATATTAAAGAAAGCCGACCCGCGCAACACTACTGCCTATTAAAACCTCTCAGAGGAAAGTTGCTCAGATGAAGTGGTTAGTGCATAATATTCATGATGTCCTAAATCTAGCCACTATATAAAGTAAAGTGACCATGTAAATCAGCAGCAGGGGGAAATGAATAACGCTTGGCTTCTTTCAAACTTCCCGCCTCTGAGTACAGGGGTATTTCACCATCCCAAGACACGTTTTCGTATATGGTTGCTTGGTGTTCTCTCGACAGTAATTATACATATAAAATACAATTAAAATTCGGAGGATATATGCAGTTTCTGCCAATTTGCAGGGATTTCTGCAAACAATTATTAGGTTCTAAGAAGAAACTCCACAAATGACTGAGGCTGCAAACTCTGAACCGCAACTTTGGGGGGGTAAACTGTAATAAGATAACACAATTCAGACAACCAGATACAATAACTCGCATTTATTGTGCTTATATAAATCTAAAAATATTAATTAGAAATATTAGATATTTTGACTACATGCAAGATGACCATTTCACTACCACCAAGATGATCATTTCATGAGACATCATTTTTGTAGAACAATCTCCAGAGGTCATATCAGTTAAGCATTGATGACGCACAGTTTCATACAGGAAGTTCCCCGGAAATTGTGTTTCAGGAATGAGTCACCACTACACACTATACCACCGGTTTGCACCAATATGGCCCCAGAGTAGATTTACTCGTAGTCGTAGTAAAACGGAACAGCATGTGGAACTGGTGCTTTCTGTCGTCTTGTGTTTTCTATTACTGTATAAGAGAAGCTTTATGCTGTCCTAATTGTTGGATGCACATGTTTATTTTTCTGCATTAAAGAGTTAAACTTTTCTGTGTGTGGCATTCCCATGTGTTAGATGTGGTTGCTTCATTAAAACTGATATTACTGGCGGTTCTGTCCTCCCTCATTATACTGACCTGTACCTCTGTGTGGCCTGTTTTTCTCCTTCAGAGTCTTTTAAATGCGAACAGGAATTTAATGACTCAGCACTTTACATCTTGCAGTCTTAAAGGGGTGCAGCACTGCACACTTTAGTTTGCTCCCTGCTGCATAATGCTTCGTAATAAATGATAGCATTCAAAAGTTTACTTCTGAAGTCCTTATGTAGTCCACATCTGCTCTTTATGGCTGCAAAGCTAGACTCAAGTCAACATCTGCTTTTAACCGAGGTATTGCCAGCTAAGTCGCACACATTGGCAAACCCTGTCAAAAAGAAATAGGTTAGTACAAAGTTAGCAAAAAAACATGGACAAGAATGTAGAGAAGAGCAATAAGCGTGAAGTCTAGTTAGTCCCCTGGGTGCTCCTTGAAGAGGTGGACGCTTGAAGGCAGTGAGGAACTCAGCAAATCTGATCACAAGAGGGAGTTCATTTCACCAGTTCATTTCACCATTTCACCATGCCAAGACTGAAAAGAGACCTGTATAAAACAATTGCAGTTAAGAAAATCTGAATGTACTATGTATTATCGTTTAATAAATCCCTGTAAAACTTTTCTACATTGTTTGTGCTTTATAGAATAAAAAGCAATGATCATATCACACAGTGTTCCAAGCTTCTGAATAATAGTGTAGAGAATAATACTACACTGCAACACTACATAACTACAACACTGTGGCCTGCCAGGACTAGAATTTTGAAATAGTTTTGAATGACTGCTCATTGTGCCCAAGATGTCAATATAACACTATACTGCCATTTTGTCTTTTTTGTATCGCTCTAGACTGAAAATAACTCAGAATGGACCACCAGGACCTGATGAACTCTTCTGGAGAGAATGTGGCATCCGCCATGGCCAACATGGCCATCAATGATGGCCCACAGGAAGGCATGAAAAATGGGACGGCTGCGCACATGGGGCCGGGGGACAGCAAGGGCAAAGGTCAGTAAGAGCACAGAATATTCCTGCATCGCACAGCTTTAGGCTGCTGTTTTGAAAAAATAAAAATATAGTTCTTTATTTTGGAGCAGGACACACTAAGCCTCCACCCTCCAAGTGCTAGGTGTTGTGTGACCTAGCTCGTGGGTGGAAATTGACATGAGAAAATTGGGGGAAAAAAATGTTTTAGGCCAGAATTATCATACCAATGTGAGACATCAGACTTTTCTATATAATGTAAAAAACTGCTGTCATGTAACTTTTTAAATTTTAGTTCCACAGCTGTGCAAAAATTCGCACTCAGTAAATTGCTGTAGCATAGATTATTTTCACATCAAACCCCCCTTAACTGCTGTACCGATCCATGGCTGCAGCGCAACCAGTGTGCGAACTAGGGGGGAGCAGGGGAAGCTATAGCTCCCCTAGTGGTGAAATGAGCTCCACTGGAAACATGATTTGTGAAAATTTGGGGGAGCTCTAAAATATTGATATGATGACCAAATAAATGCCATTTTGGTCATGGTTTTTCTCACAGGTGTAAAATAAGTAAAATACAATTATATTTAGAGCTTATTACAAAAAAAATGTATCCTGCTTGCACGCTGGTTGGGCGCTGCCTGCAGCCCCACCCACTAGACACTCACACGAGCTAGTTTAGTTAGCAATGTAGTATGTGCCATTGCGTCTCTCCAGGCAGTGAGAGGCTTGTGTCGTGCTATATCTGTGCTATAGCTGTAATATTTATCACTAATAATGCCATATTGTTTATGGTTGGTGCCGCTGGCTGCTTTTATCGCAGTTTTTTGAGTCAAACGTTACTTTGGTGGTCCGTGGATTATTTATTATCAGGTGGATTGAAGTTGGCGTAGCCCATATATGTGCATATGCTCGGGAAATCTGTTAAAATTAAATACCTGATCCATCGGGGCATTTCATGGAAATATTGTACAGACATCACCCACATTTTTTATACAGATTTGCAGATGTTCACTACTTCGGCTACCCAGTTTTAGCCTATAACTGCATCTGTTGTCTTTTGCTAATTACAACATGGCCTTTCTTTCAAAGAGGAGACAGAGGGGTCAAAACCTGAGGTGACTTCTCAAGAGCCTATGACAGAGGGTACGGAGCCTAAGACTGTCTCGCCTCAGGAGGATGTTGTGTCTGGTATGCCCTTCCAGTGTAAACTAAATTGCATCACTGCTTCAGCAAGCTTTAAAAACGAACCTCCTCAGCCTCCTTTCCTTGGCTTTATCACTGGCGCTCCCTCAACCCTTCAGCTTCAGCTTTCATTATTGGTTCAGCCCAAGTTTTCCCTCCATGGATGGACAAATGAAGAAAAGACCCAAGTGTCATTTTCAGTACTCAGGACTGGTAGTAAACCTTTGTAAAAGATCCATTGAAAGTCCTTGATCAGTTTATGTCCTTTGTCCATCCTTGCTTAAAAACCACAGCTAAAAGTAGGCGTACTATAAGATTTCTCCTCAGTTTGTAATGTATTCATTGTCGGTGGGCCTCACTTTTCTCCCATCTTCATGTTTTGATTCTTTTCTTCTCATAGCTTACGCAACTTCGTGTGAAAAAACACTATTGTGGGTCGTATGTCAATTCCGTAGTAAGGTTTGCATAAAATTTGAATGTGTGATCGATCTGCTTAATGATTATTGGTTCAGATCGATCATGATCAATCAGCTGAACCTTCATTTCCTCTCTTGACTTGTTTTACTGTGTTTTTAAGAATTGTATCCCTTCATTTCTTCCAAAGAACATGCGTCTTCTGATGCTAAACAATCAATCACATGTGCCAAGATATGAAGTTTTGTTTTTATTCTTTTCAACCAGTCCATTAACTCTTCACTAAACTCTTCAGGCTTCAAGGTCAGTAGCAGGTCCTTGACAAAGCAATTAGGCAAAGCAACATTGCTTTTCTTTCTGTCTCTAGGAATATAATGTTGGTTTAGTGCGTTGTTAGTGTCCAGAGTATCCTTTTAGTGTGATCAATCCAGCTAAGTGAATTGAATGAAACTGATGGCTGATGATTCACAGTGATGCACTTACCGGTGCCTTGTCGTGGACACAAGTGGCTTCAACATGATGTGAGAAGATGAATCACCAATGGTTATAGGAAGGTCATGAGGAGCCTTTACAGGGCAAGTTATTACTGCGTAAGATTCATGTAGGAGTAAGCTTATGTATGTTCATATGTAGTGACACACTTGAGCTACACAGCCATGTCTGTCATGACTCTCTGGGCTAATAAGAACGTGAGATGCCTGTCTTTTTAAAAAGGGGGGTGCTATTACATCACCAAAGTTCAGGATCAGGAAATTTCAGAAAAGTCCATTATGTTCCCCTTAGCCACAATCTCATCAGGTAAACCTAGTAAGAGGAAATAATCAAGTCTGTAAACAATAATGTCCTTCAGACCCATTAGACACACATCATAAGCCTCTACCATGTTTGCCAGCGGCAGAGGAAGACTGGAGTGCTATTAGCCAGCATTTGAATATTTCATGTGGAGAAACATGTTGCTGATGCAGGCAGAAACTCTGGATCTTAATGGCTCTAACAGCTGAGTACACTTTGGATGGAATTCCTTCAAATGAAACGAGCTAGCGGATGTTTCGTACATCACTTAATTGAATTGGTCCTCAGGCCAATGATCACAAGAGCAACAGCAGTCCTATTCTCTTAATGTGATATTACAGACCCACATGTTTCACTGATGTTTGCTCCAATAACGCTTTATACATAATTTTGTTGTACTGAAGAGAAATTTAATCATGTTACTTGACTTTTTGACTTTGGTCAAAACTGGCTACTTTCTGATATGGGCTCAGTTCAATTTAGTCTCAGTTAGGACCTGGTGAATCGTATCTGAATGATTATGGTATTGGCACACAGTTGCTTAAACAAGACATTGGGCACATTTACATTCGTCCAATATTTTAGATCGCAATTTAATGATGTCATCGCCGTGCTACTTCAGAGAAGCAGAATGTTTAGGTGATGATGGGCTGCTGTGTTAAAATGAATGCATTTTTTACTGCATAACTTTACCAAAGTAATTAAAAAATCTTTGTAAAGTTAATGCAGGTGTTGTCAATTGTTGGCAATGAACTGTGTTATCAGTTAATTCCATACATGACACAAAGGGTGGCAAATATGGGACAAATCATGTAAAAAGGCAGTTTCTTGAAAGATGTGTAAAAACAAGCTCACCTGTAACAGCAGCGCAGCGATCATGTGTAAAAAAATGCAGTTAGATCTGCTATAGCTGGAGTAGAACTGCAGTCAAAAGTAACAACAGTGTATTGTTTTCTGCTCTTCAGGTTGCTGTATATCTATGGGAAAGTGCCTTAAGACACAGAAGAAAAATTACAGTTTTAAAAACTGTCTATCTGAATGATTAAGTGCGTTAATGTTCAAGCACACTGCCTTTGTAACATGAGTGTAGTTGAAAGGGATGAAAATGCAACTCAGCCCTTTAGACTGTGTATTCTATTTGTTAATCTGTTAACCTGTACCTAAACTGTACGAAAGACCCCCCCTTTCTTCAAGGTAGGTGTGGTTCCGTGTGCCTGTGTAAAAGCACCATTAGGTTGCTGGAAACTGACTTTTTGGAGAACATTCTCCATTGTTGAGAGGTGCGCTTTTTTTCTGATTAACTGGCTGATAAATACGTAAAAAAAAAATCAGAAATTCCAACTTTGCTGGTCTTGATGTGTTTTGTCGACAGAAGACAGGGTAGAATAAGACTCAGAAAGGACTCGGAACTGAAGTGAACTGTGAATTCTTCTTGATGTCCATTTGCCACATCCTGCTTTGTTATTATAATGACCCAAACAAAGGCACATTTCATGACGTTTTTTCTCTTTTCTTTCTCTTTTTCTTCATGACATTCCTGTGACATTTTTACATGACGGCTGGAGCAGGTGAAGGTACGGTGGGCTTACACTTTCTCATTCACCTCCAGTGGTTAGCCGTAGTTAGCTAACATATACAAGACATAATGCAGTCTTTTTCAGTATCACTACCATAATTCTCAGCTGTTTCATCTCATCAGGCAGTGCTCACACAGCTTTTAGAATCTTATTCCTTCAATTAATGTCAGGCAGTAAAAGAGAGACACAATTCAAAAGAAATCAATATCATATCTTTATATTGAATAATGTCTCTATTGATTCTGATAAAAGCAAATAGTAAGTGGATTAATGTTGAGTACAAGCAGATTACTGTAACATGTTGAGAATAGCATACTGACACAGCTGATGTAACTCTTGAACATTTAAAGTAATGTGACAAAACTCCACCAAATATAAAACATACAAAAAGTCTTTATGCAGGAGCACACCAATGTCAGACTCTGAAAAACTCAAAGCCAAGTGAAAAACGATCCCTTCTGCACCAAGTTGCCAGCCATCAAAACGTGCCTCCTCTGCACTAAAACCTATTTGCAAATGGACATTGCGGCAGCCAGTGCAGCACTGATTCATTACCATCCCAAGTCATGTTCCCGCAAAGCTCTTAATATTGATACAAGTGACAGAAATGATGTTGGGTCATTGTGGGTATTGTGTTTCGAATGGATGTATCATTTGTGTTGGCTTTGCTTTAAATTTTTTTTTGGTTGTTTTTTTTGGGTTATTTCTTTGGTTTGTAAGTTGTATTTTGTGACAAAAGGAGCTGTGAGGCACTTTTATGAGACATTAAAGCCCATTTCTGCCTTTGCAGTGACCCCCTCATTCTGCCATTGCAGTAAACCATGTTCTAGTTTTGCTGATTGTATATGAGGTTCCATTCAGGAACAACAGAAACTGCCTGGCCAAATGATACTGCAACAACACTGGGCTTGCCATGCTAACTGCTTTACTCCATTGCTTGCTTTCATACATGGTTACATTTACATGTTTATTCTGCTGTTTATTTTATTTTGCTGACCTTCTGTCTTCAGCCAGATTTTGGATGAGTTAATCCTGGGACAGCCCACATACATAGTGCTGTTTCATCTATTTTCAGCTCAACCATTAAATAATGCAAAATCTAGAATCTAGCAAACACTGTTTATTATAAAAGTGCCTGCAGCTCAGTGTTGTGCCATGATTTACAGATGACTCTGACACTGATGTTGAAATGTTGCTCTTTTGTATTTTTGATGACCAAACAAATTGTTTTTCTTTGTAATTTTTTGTGTTTGGGCCCCTTATCTGGATGGTCTGATTTCAGTTCCTTGGTTGTTCCTTTGTTTCCTTTGTTGTTTGTGATGTTGACTGTGGAGAGAAGGCGGTTGAGTGTTGCTAATCCCGCAGTATTGTCTGTGGCTGTTCCTATCATTGTCCCTCCCACTCATCAGACAAGTTAACACCAGGGGAGCTCTCTCCGCCACTCAGTGGCAGAAGCAGCACAGCATCCATAGACAGGGAGGAGGAGCTTGTGAATGGGGAGCTGCCCGGGTCTGTTAGCCCACACCAGTCCCCCATGTCTCCATATCGAGTTGCTCAGACCGATGGGTTTGGGTCAGTGGTCCCAAGCTTGGACAACCAGCAAAAGAAGGGTCCTTCGGGAAACATGGTCGAAAAACACGGTTTCAGTGATTCTGATGATGAAAAGGAGGAAGAGGATGTCGACAAGAAGGACGAAGGCAGAGCGTTTAGATCTGATTATGACGACGACTTAGCAGTGAGTCCTGGCATGCCCCCTAGTGGTTCTAATATCGAAGATCAGGAAGATGAGGAAGATATAAAAGAAGAGGAGGAAAAAGAACAAGAAGAAGAAGAAGAAGAAGAAGAAGAAAGTGAGGAAGAAGAAAAAGAAGAAGAGGAAGAGGACAGAAAAATGGTTCCTCCTACTCAAACTGCTCTTGTCTCAGATTTGTCACCACAGAAAGACAAATGCTTTGAGAGCAAGCATAGCGAAGCTACATATCAACCTTCACTGAGTCCAGAGGAAGCGAAGAAGCGAGTTTTGTCGTTTGACTACACTGAGCCCCAGCAGCTTGCCCATCAAGGAGCCCTTGAGTGTTGGGAGAAAGGCTCTGATAAAACCCCTCCAGAGAGCAAGAGTCCTGACTCCTGCAGGGCTGACCTGGGATCCCCCTTTTCCCCCAGCACTGCTGCCCAAGAGTTGCCCCTTGCTGACCAACGCAATGAAGCCTCTAAGGCCCAACTGGAGAATGAACAGGAAGAGAAAGAGGTCAGCATTCCTTCATCTCATCAACAGGTGGCAATACCTAAAATAGATCCAAAAGCAGATTCCAACCTAAAGGAGGAAATGCCAGAGAAATACTTGGATACAACCGATGAAGAGCTCATCGCTACAGTGGAAGCAGCGCAGAACACCCAAGTTGTTGCCAAACCAGAACCAATTGCCGTTGCTACTAGTCAACACAGTGCTCCCGAAAAAGCAAAAGCAGAGCCGACCAAAACAGAGCCTGGCAAAGAAGCTGCCATTAAAAAAGCAAAGAAGCCTGTTGCCACAGTCGCTGCAACCTCTTCCCCCAAGTCTGCCTCAAAACCCCAGAAAGCCCCCTCAAAAGATGCTGCACCAGTCCGAAAAACAAGCGCCCCGTCAAAAGGTCTGTTTTTCGTTCCTTTCCTCAACCCCACTCCTTTAAACCACCTTCTCTCTTTCTTCCACAGATCTTTTCCTGCTTTTTTACTGTAGAACAGCTAATCTAAGCAGCACCCTTTCTGAAAAGCGTTCACCACAAGTCAAAACAATGTGTTCGGTTGAAGAAACGGACTGCTTGTAGCCACCCAATCTCTCTGTGTCTTACTTTCGTGACCCTTTCGTGATCTGTCTGTCCTGACCCTCCCCTTCCCCTCTCTCTGTGGTCAGCGTCTGTTTCCACCTTTGTGTCTGTGACTAACTCGGAGCATCATTTGTGTTGCTGCCACCTTTTTCACTGGCCTCTCTTTTTTGCATGTCACCTGTGCATGCTTGTTGATTGTGGTGCATCACTCACAAACTTTTGTGTATTGTGTGGGTAACATCCCTACCTGCACGTTTTTTTCTTGTGGTTCCCACACATACACACACACACACACACACACACACACATACACACACACACACACACACACACACACACACACACACAC
>JBBPCY010000142.1:1396615-1412877 GCA_037974405.1 Brachyalestes nurse | reverse complement strand
GATGTTTGTGTACTCCATTCAGGTAGCCAACTTCCACTGATAACGGCACTGACATATTTAAACAGCTGTCAACAAATGAAAAAGTATATTATTTGTCTATCTCTCTATATCAAACCCTCACTTCCGCTGTCCAGTATAGTGTGGTCACATGATTATGGTCACATGATTACTGTCTGCAGAACATCAATAGCGCTGGGTGCTAAGAGCACAAAATGCACCAAACTTTCAAAATAAAAGCATTACTAAAGAAAACCTGCATTAACGCGCGATAAAATAATTGTTGGCATTAAGTAAATAATGCAATAACACGATAACAATGCGCTAACGTGCCCAGCCATATATATACAAAAAAAGCACATTTAATACTAAATATTTTGGAGTTTGCTTATTACTATATATTATATTATATATCTGGGCTGGACTGGGACAAAAAATCTTACCCGGGGGGGGGGCGCCCAGGGGGCGGTGCAAACAAGATCCGGCGCCAGCCCAAATTTACCAACGGCCCAAATTTATGGTATCCCTCTCGATATCGTGCTTTTGGGTGGGAGGAGGTGCTGACGGGATTCCGCGCTGGCCCCAATTTACGTTATCCTTCTCGATATCGTGCTTTTGGGTTGGGGGGGCATGGTTTGCTGACGGGATTCCGTGCCGGCCCAAATTTACCATTGGCCCACCGGGCAAATGCCAGGTATGCCCGATGGCCAGTCCAGCACTGCTATATATATGTTATTATCGTGCTAACGCATTATTTACTTAACGCAGTAATGGGATCCCTGACCCCCGCGAAAACCAGCCAACACGTACAGCGCTTCCATTACTTTTGTCCATATAAGACGACTGACCATTACTCCAAATGTGACTTTAGATAAATAGACTTAGACATAGACATAGAGTTGGTCCCTCTTTGCAGCTGCTATAATGGTTCCGCCTAATTTTATATATAACAATACAATTAATTGCAGAAAACCATGTGATTAATCACAATTAAAATTGTAATTGTTGCCCAGCATTAATATATATATGTATATATGTATATATATGTATGAATATATGTATATGTGCAAGATTATTTTTTCAAAAAAAATGTCATTAATAAACATAAATTTGCACTGTTGATAAGAGTATTAAAAACAGTATCTTTAGGACTGACTTAAAGGTGCGATTAATTGCGAGTTAACTATGGCAAACATGACATTAATCGCAATTAAATATTTTAATCTACTCACAGGCCTAATATATATATATGTATAGATGGATGGGTTAACCTGACAGATCTGTCGATTGGGCAGGTTTGGGTCAGGTTAGGTGCATGTGGGTCAAAAGGCAGCAATCTCACTAAGTTATAAATAATATTGTGAGTCGGTCAGGTTCAGGTTTACACATATTTTACGTCACAAAAAATCTTGACCCATGCATCACTAACTAACAACATTTTGTTGAAACTCTGTCATGTGGTCAATGATAAAGTAGACTGTACAACAAGTAACACCACAAAGGTGAGTGGCTGAAGGTAAAGAAGGTCTCAGATCTCACAAAAAGGATACCACAGTTAGCCCCCAGTAACTAAACCAGAAAATTACAAGATCAATTTAAATTCACCCCCAAAGGATAGCTTTGCAAAATCCAAATATTTTTTGCTTGCTTTAAGGGACCTTTCCCCCTTTCCTTGATTGGATTTTGGTCAAACCAATATATTTAATGGATTTTCTGATGGCTTCAATCTGACCAAAGGACAAAATCAATTGGAAAGTGGAAAAGGCTTGAAAATGTGACCTCGACCTTAAGCTGCTCACTAACCCCAGTGGCGCCCCCTGCTGGACACAAGCTGTTTCTGGGCATCTCGCAAACTGCTGAGACAGTTAGCTGTTCTGGTGGAAGTTGTGGTAAACACAGTGAGCCCCAGAAACGTTGCCACTGGTGGGTTATAGAAGTGGTGGCTGACTGGTGTCTTGCTTTCCTTCCTCTTCTCTCTGTCAGAAACACTTTCTCAACTACATTGGTTCACTTTTCCCTTTGTCTCGCTCTGCTCATTTGAGAACCATTTTGTATTTCTTTTTTCTGCTTTTCATTTCCTGCTTTAACACTCCACATTTTAACTTTGTGTTTTGTTTTGGTTTGACATCAGTTAGTTCTGTCCTATTGAGCCATGTCTTTTTTTGTTCTGTTAAAATGTAATCCCCTAATGATGTCCAACTGTAGAGGGAGAAAGGGAAGGAAGCAAACCCAGGAGCTCCTGGGGCCTCCGTCCATCCAAACAGGGACGTGCCCTTTGACCTCCACCGATGTGGGGAATTCAGTCTGGTAAAGCTGAACAACTCCAGTAAGTTCACACCAGCCTGTGACGTTCCTGCCGTTACCTGCTCTTGTGGTATCCTTCAATTTGAATTATTCTTGTAAAATATCCTTGTATTTTAATTGTTTCCTGGGTCACATATCATTTTTTATTGGTTTAATGAAAAATAGCCATAATTATTTTTTTTTCATCTAACCTCTGTTTATCTATTTGAATTAAACAGGCTGTTTTTGTCATTGGCCCTTTAAGACTCATACATTTAAACAAGCTCTTTTTTGGCTGGCTGAGGTGTATTGTGCTTAATTCCAGAGGGCTGAAATACTCCTTATAACTTCTGAGTGAATGGATGGTGCTACACTGAATAGATGAGTAAATGTATGTGTTGATTTACGTGACATCACAAAATCAGTGACTTAAAACAAGCTATGTGTCCACCTTGGTTTCTATGTATGAACTGCGGAGCGGACAGTCTGTTTTTAACTGAGGGTTTCAATCCTATATCTTCAATACTATATACTTGAGTCAAAAAGAGAGAAAAAAGACAGTTTCTATGTTACAGGCCATTTTAACTTGAAAATTAAGAACAGGAAGCTTTAAGAAATTAAAAACAGAAAATTTAAACAAAGAAAATACCACAGAAGAAATATTCTAAACCAGTTCTATTCAGACTGAATTCAGATTCTATTCAGATTTAAGCAAATTTGTGGCATTGACAATTTTAAGGCATCTAATGACTGATCTACCCATTAGAGGCACACATTCATTTAAAACTGAAATATATTGCTTATCCTTAACCCAGGATGCAGGAGGTGCTGGAACATAATCCAGCGCTTTTTGTAAAAAGTCGTCGGCCATGCTGAAATTTTCTTTCTTTCTTTCAAATAATCAAAATAACAGTCAGTGCCTTTAGCTCTGCCTCTGATCCGCACTTAAGTACGAATCTACATCACAGTTTGCAAATCAGTCAACCAATGTTTTCGCCCTCACACTGCTGAACAAGTGTATGTGTAAACCTGTTGTCATTCTTCTACCTAATTTTCTGTGTGAGCTTAGTTACCTGAACTGACACAGCAGGGCACACACACCTTTTTCATCTGTTCATACCAGAAATGACCACTGCTGCAGTAATGCTGGTTTCTGCCAGAGTGTCTGTGTAGGATTATGCTCCAGTGTGCTTGTTGTTTGGCTGGGACTCCTGAAGGCTTGGCTTTGAGTTTTGTAAAAGATTAAATTTACTCCATCGTGTGGTCGATCAGACGTGTTTGGTGTCTGATGTCTGCTTGTTTAACTTTGAACTGGAGCTATGAGGCTAATGTAGCTGATAAGCAGTGGAACCTTATAGCCCAATTAGCATCATGCAAACTTCATTACACACTTTGCATCCTTCTGAAACCATATGACCAACAGTGGACAAAAGCATGGGCAACATTCAGGACAGTTTAGCTTTTTAATATGTTTTTATTATGTTACAATATGTTTGTTGATGTTAAGTATGTCTTGCCTGATTACATTTTTGGTAAGGGGAGAAATTGGGTACTTTCTTGTCCATTTTAACTGTTTTTTTGCTCATTTTTCAGATTGAGAGCCACAAACTGGCTTTTCGCGAGCAGGCAAAAGCTCGCACTGACCACGGGGCCGAGATCGTGGTCCAATCACCCGACATGTCTGCAGACGGCTCGCCACGCCTCAGCAAAGTGTCTTCCTCCGGCAGCATCAACATGACGGAATCCCCGCAGCTCTCCACACTAGCTGACCAGGTGTCTGCCTCACTCGCCAAACAAGGCCTGTGATTTACCCCTTCATCCAGAGCCCTAACCCTCACCGGGATTCAAGGGAGTAACATGCCTCGAAGAATAAAGAAATTAGAAATGAAAATGAAATTAAAGTATTTCGTCAGTCTTAAAAAAACAAAACAAAAAAAGCAAGACGCTTGCTGGGTTTCTTTACTAAGGGTTGTTGCAGCGACTAGATGAGATACGAATTTTGGCTCTCGACAGCTAGGGACAGATACTTGACCCCTTTCTGTTGGCTTGGTATCTGATTAATTGAGCTGAAACTGGTGCTGTATTGATCAGTACAATCATTCACAGCCCCAAGTAGCTCATCTATTGTGCTACTACAGCGTTAGGTACATTTTCTGTATGAAATCTTACTTCAGCCTACCTTTCCATTGCTGTCTCTGCTTTGTTGCCTTATTGTGAATGTTTTTTTCTTTTTTTCTCCGCTATTATTTAATTTAACATCAAACCATACGGGAAACTGATGTTTTGGGACGAGAGTCTAAAACACGCGCCCCAAAAATGTGCGGGGCACAAGAAAGTCTAATGTTTCTTTAGGGATGATTAAAGGAGGCACTGAGTTGTCAAACTGCGCTTCACACAGACTTTAAAGGAGATCTGGCAAAAAAAGCTATCATTACTAAAACTGAAGGAGAGCAAATCATTACCAGTTGCCATTAAAACAGTGACATTTGAAAGCTGATGAGGCCAATCAGTGGCTACTAAATTTTTTCTGTTAGCAGCGTTAGCATATTCATTTCCTTGAATTTGATATTTGATGGGATCGTAACAGTCCATATTGTCATACTCTAGTATGTTTAATACATAAGGCACTTTGACAAACATTGCATTCAGTTTAGCCTTTCAACAATCCACTTTATGTTTTTTATATTTGAAAAAAGGCAAATTTTCCTGTGGCCAGAGTAGTTACTGAGCAAAGCAACGAAACCCCGTTTTAGGTCTAAAAATGTTCTGCTGGTGTCTAAACATCGCAATACATTATTCTGGGTTGTTTAGTCAAATTTATGTCGTTGATGTTTAACAGACACTCATATGTATCCCTTTTAAACCTCTTATCTGCACGGTCTACTGACTCTGAGCCCTGGCACTGGGTCGGTTTTTAATTGTGGTAAACCAAACTTCTTCACATGCGGTGCTGTTCCAACTCCCTGCCTCCTGAAAATAAAAATCTCATTCACCCAATTCCCCTGTTCTGCCTCGCTGGCACCCTGTGGAAGATGCTTAGTTCCAAAGAAAGTGTGAATGGACCAGCGCAGGTGGCCAGAACACCCTCACTTCAAATAAAAACAGACCAGTCAATTTATAATCACACCACTAAAGGTGCACACGCCTCCCTTACTAGTTGATAGTGATAAAGGCAAGTGACACATTAATTTCAAACAAACTCAAGCTGCAGTGTGAGTGGCAACGGTTGATCTGAAAAAAAAGTGCCTCCCTTTGCTTCATTGACTTTTCAATCAAATGCAAATAGCGACATTTAGACGTCGAGGCTTTCATTTGGGAAAGGAAGATGCAGCAGAAAAGCAAAAAGCATTAACGCCCTTTTAGGAAAACACTGCAGTACAACCATAAACGGTCTTGGTTAAAGATGGCATCTCCAAATCCACTAATCACTCTCTCACACACCTCTGCAACTGCGTGCAGTTTCCAAGCACCCAGTCAGCGTCGCTAGATTTCAATAACTTCAACTCATCAACCCCCGCCCCCCTTTACACCTACCCAGGCCCCTCTCTAACAAAGGGGTCCCCGTTTAAAAAATACAAAACAAAGAGAGACAACCACGCTTCTTGCAAAAACCCAAGCTGCGCACTTCTTAATCGTACTCTGTGGATGTGAGATGTAATCGACATGTAAGAAAAGAATGCATTTTCTTTTTAATTTTTTGGTTGGTTTGTCAGTCCTACCTGATATTTACTACGCCTTTTTATATCTTCAATACACCTCAGCTTTTTCCTTTTGATATTTAGAAAAAATGAAACCATGAATGGACATAAAACACCTGGAGCTGCCTCATTTCCTCCAATATTCTACTGTTTTAACATCAAGCGTTCGACAAAAATAAGAAAGGAAGGAGGGCAAAAAGTTACTGAGACTGCATAAAATCTTGCAGGTGTTTATGCAGCAGAACATCAGCCTATAAAAACCTAAAAACTGATCCTCTGTAAGCCCATGAGGAAGTGCAAGTGCTGATGGTTAGATTCCTTCACTTCATAATGGCCATGATCAAACTGGCAGTACTGACCATATTAGAGACCATTAAAAAACTGCAGTGGCTCTGTATCACTGAAGACAGGCACAAAAACAGGAATATGAATCTATTCCTAGATGAGGACCTACTGCTCAATGTATATCAGACCACTGCGGCCTGCACAGCATGCTGTTTGTAAAATGTGAGAATGTGGGAAAGCATGAGTGAGGCACAGAACAAAACCGGTTTTAAAGAAAGATTTAAGCTTTGCATCGCAAAAACGTCCTGCAAGCTCTCCATAGGAAAGAGGTACCTACTCCAGTTTTCTGTTTCATAAACCATAACTACCGTTGTCTCACTTCTACAGTACATTCTAGCTTGACAGTTGTGATTGTCCTCATTGTAGCTGTGTGTTACCAGTTGGTTTACGCTCATACTCGTTGCTGTAAATGTGGATTTGGAAATAAAGTCAGTATTAAACAGCTGCGGTGTGTTGTGTGTATACAGCACTAACATTCATTTTCTTTGTGTGTGACAGAAGGCTTTCATCAGGGCACTAAGAAGCAGGACAGACACTTGAGAGTACAATATAATTCACTTTTAATTTTGAGAAGCACAAATGCTGCCTGTCAGATTGGCCGATTATCCATACATTATTTTTTTGCCTCTGCGTAAAGAAAGTGTTAAATATTTTTTGTATGTGTTTTCTCCCTATATGATCAGGACAGCTACAGCCTCAACAACAAACACAGTAAAGAATCAAACAATGTATTTACAAAATATACTCTTTTTTTGTACAAACTATTACATGCTAAAGGACATACCAGACTCGCCCCAAAACCCCATTCACCAGACTGGAAATTTCTTAGTATGAAAATAACCCACACAATACAATATTGGCTTTCCAAAGCTAACCAAACTCTATTGAACATTGAGTCGGCTTGAAGAGTGTACAGAAGAGAACCCCAATCGCAGAGACAGACCATAATCTATCATGTTTGGGTACTGATGTAGGAGAACCACCTCAGTAGAAAACGGGACAACTGGTGATAGTCGTTTAGATTTCCAGCCTTGTCAGCCATACATATTCCACTTCTCTCAAGGTGGAGCTTGGATTTTTAACAAAGAAAGCTAGTACAGCTGTAAATATGGTGTAGACACTGAGCCCCTACTTGGATGGCTTTTGGTACATTCACAAACATAATGGAGTGACACAGGTGTGTCCAATTGCTGGAATTAATAAGAAAGCATAGGCAAGCTTAGCCAAATAAAAACAATCAGCAGACTACAGTTTATCCAGCTTGACGTGGCCACTTATCTCAAGAAAGAGGGCCAAGAAATAGTGCAGCTTCTTGATGGGAGGACAAAAAAAAAAAACAATTAACGAAAAATGAACAAGCAATTCATGAAAATCAGAGTAATTTCCACAGTGAAGCGATTTCACCATGATTTTTCAAGCCTCAAGAAAGAACTGATTCCAAAGTGTCTCATTAAAATAAACAAGCCATTTTTTGAATGACTGACAGAACAGTGCTAAGCATAATCGGAGTGCAATTTTAGAGATCCAACCAGCGTTAAGCAGCCTGCAGCAGAATTGTGTACAGGCAGTTTTATTCTCAAACAATAGCAGGCAGCAGGGTTAAAAGAAAGTGCTTACACTCCTCTTTTGCATTTAAAGAAATGGGTGGTGCAGCAGTAAACAGTAATGATAACCCTTGCTGCCTTTGTTTCAGCAGGGTTTAATATAGATCAGAGTGCCAATCAAGGGTCAGTTTTTCCATGACCTCATCAATAGTTTAATAGTTAATGTGCAGCTGAGCCTTGAACTGCTTTTTTTTTTAATGACATACAGTATTTAAGCATGTTGCTTCAGTGGCAGGTGGACTCCAACACACTAGAGTGGCAACTAAAAGATTTACAAGCATCCAGCAGAGTGTAACACATACAAAATCAAACCAGGGGGCTGATTAACAATGGAGCTCATTTAAAACCTGTCCCTTGTTAGAGATGCTGACTTCCATTCCATATGATGCAGTGGGTAATGAATAGGGGTTGAGGAATAAAGACATAATGAAGTGCTAAACAAAACAATTATAAAGGATAAAGACGAAAGGCATGACATCGAGTCAAATATTTGTGTGCGTGTTTTTTGTTGGTTTTTTTTTTTTAAGTCACTCAATTGGGGGCTGTACCCAAGTCAATGGAACGGGGACCATGTGGTCAACCCATTGGTTTGATACAACCAATACAATCTCTTCAGTCTCTTAGAATGCTGGGCAAGTGCACATCAGCTAACTGGACAATGCCAAGTCCTGCATCTCGCAATGCATAATCACGTTCATCTTTCTATTTACCCTTCCAGTGACCCAAAAGAAAAAAAAAAAAAAAAGAGAAAACAATTAAAACAGGTCTCTACATTTCCATACAATTCACTAAAAACTGTGAAAGAATTAACTGATGTTTGAATATCAAACAACAGGATTGTATTATTTTTTTTAAATATATGTTTATATATTTTTGTTGGTGTCATTTAGGAAAGTTGGTGGAGGTGGGGTCTGAGTCTAAAGGTTTTCCTGTCCAAGCTTCATCGGTGAGTGTGCTTGTGTGGGTTGGCTTTCTGTTTGCTGCTGTCTTCAGGGAGGGGTGATGGAGGGCCGACGTCAGACTCTGATTTGGACGAGCCGGTCTTGGAGCCAGAGATTCTGCGCATGGTTCGGTATAGTCGCTCGCTGGTTTGGCTGCTCTGGCCCTCGTGTTCCGAAGTTGGGTTGATGTCCAGTGGGAAAGTCCGGCACTCCCATGGCTGCACCGGCTGGGAAACCCATACAGAGAAAGATCCAAAAAGGCAGAATGAGCAACTGAGCTGAGCAACTGAACAAAAACATCATGTCTTCAGTACTTAGCTAAAGAGGTTCATTTAATTATGAAATTTTCAATAACATTCATTTTTTTCAAAAACTAAAGAAGCAAACTTCCAAAACTAAACTTTTTTCAAAAAACTTTATAGATTTTTTTCCTGAGCTACTGCTTTAACACAGATAGGGATTGTTCAGGGCTAAATATATATTGAAGGAACCTACCAGGAGCTTCCAGCATGGGCTGTACATACATTTCATAATTCATATCCTCATATATGAAGTGGACCTAACACCGAAGTATTCATAATGAGTGTTTTGCTCTTAGCAAAACACAGCAACCCTACCATCTCCTCATAGATGGTGTCTGGTGTGGAGCAGCGTGTGTCCTCGTTGGACAGCAGGCGGTGTGAATCTCTGGAGCCAGGCGTGTGTAAGCCAGAGAACATCAGCATCTCTGGGCTTGCGGGGCTGGAAGGAGACGTGGCTGAGCTGTAGTCCTGCAGCAGGTGGAAGTGCGCCGTGTCTGGAGACGACGGCTGCGGTGTAGAAGGATTGGTGCCACCTAGCAGAGGGGTGGTCCGCCCATCCACAGACTTGTAAGACCTGGAGAATATGAAAGTTCTCAAGGTTAAATTATGGGTGGAAATAGCTGTAATGGAACACTGCCTCAACAGACTCAAAATGTAGCACTGCCCTACTGTTGTATGATGTGCTTTGCAGACACACTTAAATCATAAAAGTAACGTGAAATGAAGTAAAGTGGCCCCTTATAGTCACGCAAGAACACACGTAAGAACAAATGTGAAATGCTTTCTCTGCATTTAACCCATTCACCAAAGAGGGGCACCCGGGGAACAACAAGATCTCAGGGGCAACTCCCTAACCGCGAGGCCATCTGCTGACAAATCTTATACTCGTGCAACAAATATGCTTATCGTGACCTCCTCTATTGCATATATTATGAAATGATCATTGTGTGAATGATGGTGCATACCAATTTCAATCCATGTCAGCACAGATTTCTCTTTACTCCAATTAAGACAGAGACTGGCTAAAAACCACACTTTACTGCATTTCATAACCGGTCAATCACAATTCACATTGTGTGAGGTGAATATCACGGCTATGAACTTGGTAATAGCCCAGCCGTAAGTTGAAGACACCCACCGACTGCCCCTTCTCTTGGCAATGGCGCTGGCGGTCCAGCTCCAACGGGAACGCTCCTGCTCTTCATAGGGGAGATGCAGTTGGGAGAACACTGCATCAGAAAGATCCTCAATCTGAGAGAAAATGACAGGGAGAGGGAAAAAAGAGAGGCATGTTCAAAGGGTGTAAAGACGCAGAAGCCATACTAGCTCCAGAGATTTTAGTTTTCAAACACTAACTGCTCTAAAGGGCTACTCGCAAGAAAATATGAGAATCATACCTCCACAGTGTCATCGTCTTCAGAAATCCTCTTTGAGGTAATGTCAACCTCTCTCCAACTTAAAAACAAACAGAGGAACAAACATCAGACTTCATATGTAGAAGGGTTTCATTGCGTCTGAGGAAAGTGTGTGATGTGTCTCTGTGAGTCTAACCTCGGTGTAAGGATCTCTTTGTACTGCAGTTTCTCCACTCTGGTGGTGGCAGCCACAGACATGGGGATGACAATGTTGTTAATGTCAAAGGAGCTTTCTCCTCTCCTCCGGCGAATGGGTTGCTGGAACAGACAAACAGCTTTTCTCAGTGATCAACACCATACACAGTGCTGGCAAGAGACACCAAAAGCATGATTCCATTCCCTAAATACAACGTATATGGTCAATACACACAAACTGCCTTTTACAAACAAATACATAACCACAGTTTTGTGACATCACATGCATGTGCACACTTACTGGCGTGGCATTGTTGAGGCTGCAGGGCGTGGGGCTCTCAGAGGAGGATAGCTGTCTGACCAGAGGACTGTTGGTAGGAGTGTTCAGACTGGGCAGAGATGGACACGGGCTGCTCACCTCCATATAGAACTTGGGCGCATCTGTAGAAAGGAAAAAATGTTATATACAAAGGCCAACTGAGTTAAAGCAGTATTTATGAACACAAACATGACATCAAGGATCAGGTCATTAAAAATACAAGCCAGATTAGAAGAGATGAAAATCCAGGGAGGGAGAAAATGAAAATGTACAGCACAGGTGTTACAGTAATAGTCTAGAAGCATTTACAATTCAGTAATACTTTATGGTTACATCCCTTCTAGTGATTTAGTGCAACATGTTGATTAAATAGACCTTATATATTCTTTCAGTGCATAAATATATTTTCCATGAAACTATACAAAAAAATGACATGGAAAAGGAGGCAGGATGCATCAATGACCATTAACCGTCTAAACATCTTGGAAAACCTAAATTTAGGACTTCATAACGGAAGAGAAATAAAGACGGCAGCTCATACTCTCAGTGTGGTCCAGTGAGTGTTCGCGTGGCCTCTTGCGGCTGTGGCTCTTGTCAAAAGCGATGTGGCTGCGCTCCGCCCGGAAGTGCTGACGAGACTCGCCACCATCACTCTGCTGCCGAGACAGTTTCTCTGACCGAATTTTGTGATGCTGAAACCCTAAATATGGGCAACAGAGAGAGAGAGAGAGAATTTAGACAAAAAGGAGCAAGACCCCTTCAGTAAAATGGACAGGGTACAGCATGTTAATCATGATATCTACAGAAAATTCTCACATGTGAGAATGTCTTAAATGCAGAAATGTGTAGGATAATCTAGACTTCAGTCTAGATTATCCTACAGCAACTCTTATTTGGGGCAAATCGAGCTGATTGGCCATTATGGCATGAATCACTGTTACATAAGACCAGAAAATAGCTCCAGTTGACCTGAGACAAAAGGTAATTTACACACACTACTCACAAAAAGTTAGGGATATTCAGCTTTCGGGTGAAATTAACAGGGGAACTTAATGTGACCTTCACCTAGCGTTTGAATGCACATGTCCAAGTGTTCAATGTTTCAGTACTTTTTACACAACTTGTTCTCTGACAAGGAGCTTAACGGCAAAATTCACAACAGGTGTTTGTGAACCATGCCCTGCAGAACCGGATGGTGAATGCAACTCAACTCCAGGCACATCTAAGGAAGGTGAGAGGCACCCAAGTGTCACATCAGACCATTAGAAACCATTCACATCAGTGTGGTCTGCGTGCTATACGACCTGCAAGGGTACCCAACCAGACCACCAGGCACAGGCGTCATCGTCTTGCATGGGCCATGGAGCACGCTGGACCAGAGGGCCTCAGTGCTGTTCTCTGATGAAAGTCGATTCACATTGAGCAGTAATGATGGCCGCCAAAGAGGTTATGTATTAGCCACTATTGTCACCAGATGAGCATTTGGTGGTGGAGGTGTTACAGTGTGGGCAGGTGTGTCTAGTCAATACAGAACTGCCCTATACTTTCTGAATGGTACAGTGACAAGCCCACACTACCTGAATAACATCATTAATCCAGGCCTTGTGCCCCTCATTAGGGAACGGCTGCTGGAGACTGGGGTACCTCGAACGGAGTGGCCTGCACTTTCTCCAGACCTGAATCCCATTGAACACCTATGGGATCAGCTGAGTCGCCGTGTGTAGGCGCATAACTCTGTACTCCACAACCTCAATGACCTGAGGGCCGCCCTTCAAGAAGAGTGGGATGCCATGCCTCAGCAGCCAATAAGTCAAATTGTGAACAGCATGAGACGTCGTAATTTATGGCACATGACACATTACTGAGACATTTTTTGTTGTGGTATACTCACAACTGTTGTTGGCTTTTGTTTCAATAAATTGTTTGAAATTAGTAAATCACCATTGCTCCCTTCTACTTAAATGCCCTACTTTCATGACATATCACTGTAGTGTGAACTTTTTACACTTCCTATAAATTTCACCCGAAAACAAAATATCCTTAACTTTTTGTGAGTAGTGCATTTCCAGACTGGATTTTCAGCACAAATTAAGCTCTTTGTAAAGGTCATGAGTCATTTTCCCATCAACAACTCTAACATGCCAGGTAGAAGTATATATAGGTTTCAAGACTTGGGACACTCAAAAGCTGGTATAAACTGTGTACACCAGGGCTCTCTGTATTTATGTATATTATGCAGTGACATGCATAGCAGGTTCAGGGTTGCACAAGCACTTGAGTTAGAACTAAACCTATCTACACTCTTGCACTTATTTACTACATAAATGAAAACAACTCTCATTTTATCTTAGTACAGCTGATGATGCGTATATTAACAACTTAGTGGATAGTGCATCATAGAGTGACTGTCAGGAATAAAACTTCTGTCTGTTGGATTTCAGAGCAATTAAACTCAGTTTACCATCTTATATTCACGGAAGTTACTGAATAAAGCGCTATTGATTCTATGATTAGCTGACCCTGGACCAGACGAGCCCTGTTTGGCGCCGCTGTGGACCAACACTGCGTCTGTGAGCAGCACCCTGATACTTACGGACAGTGGATAGAAGCGAATTGGGAAGCTTATGTTTGTCTTTGGAGGAAGAGGACGATGAAGGGTCAGGGAGGCAGCTACCCGGGGGGAGCTTGTGTTTGAGTGAAAGCTTCTTGATGGGTTTGATCTTCTCAAGTGACCGGCCTTGCCAGTGGCACTTCAACAAGCGCTGCAAGTGCAGACTTACACCCACATCTGAGGGGGGGGGAGAGAGAGGGGGGAGAGATAGAGAGAGAGCGAGAGAGAGAGAGCACAATGAATATGATTATGGATCATGACATTTCAACTATTTTAGCAAGAAATTACACCATACCAAATTACCATCTGAAATAGATAGTAAAGTAAATATGCTTCCATGATTAATATTTTGTCCCTGAAAACTCAGGTACAGCCTCCAAAATAATGTTGGACTGATAAATAAACCTGACATTTCAAACAGCATTTTGCTTTTCAAACTTAATGTGACAGCATGATCTCATGGATGTTATACAAGGAGCTCAAGAAACCCCAGCAAATGGCAAAAAGACATTCAACCATTTCTGTATTTTTTTTTCAATAAATAGGAAAAGAAATCTTGATTAATTAAAATCTACTGTTGCAACTGTTTGCAAATTACTAGTTAATATTCTGATTTTAATTAGCAATGAGAAAATGTGTTAATGGATCTAATCTGCAGCCATTTTGTAGAGACAGTTTCTCTATTCTTGTGTATAACTTCAGTATGCTCTTTATTTCTCCCACAGTGGTGAAATTGTACCATTTGATATTGCATTTGTTTCGCTCAATTAAAAAAAGGGAGCTGAAATAAAGTTTGAATCCCAACCTGTGAAGTCTGAAAGGGGGTTGGGGGTGGGGGGGCTCATTAACGTTTCTGTCTAGAAAAGGGGGGCCTGCAGAGAACCTTTGGGAACCACTGCTTCAAAGCAAGGGTCAACTCAATACCTGCACCTTCACAAGACACCAGTAGGGGGCGTCCTCTGGTAGGTTTTACAGGGATGAAATCAAGTGGAGTTCCCCTTGCTCTCATTTGCCCTGCTTCAGTTTCACTCCACATGAAACCCAGCCCCTCCTGAACTTATTATGCACTCCCTCTCTCTCTCACACACACAAACAGGAGCAGCGGGAAAACAGCTTGTATAAATAAAGAATTATGGGCCAGTCACAGGCTGAACAAAGATAATCCTGACTGGTATCAAGAGCACTGATCTGGAGTTTAATATTGCATTTTAATGACATTATGGTGCAGACGAGGAAACCTGAATGCAATACAAATTTACAGCTGCACTCATCACTTATGTTTCACAACAGATTTCACAGAACTCTTGTCTTCAGGATAAACCTGGGCAGTAAACATTTTTTGTGTTCGGTTTCGAAAATCTGATTTTGAAGTGTATGTTTAAAGCTACTGTACTAACCTGATATACACATGTGAGCACAAGCTTCAGCTGGATTGTTAATTTATGTGCAGAACAAGCTGATAACACTGTAGTTTATGAACAAACTAGACAAAAAAAAAGCTCCGCTTATTCCTTGTTTTGCCTTAAGCTACACCCTTACCTGTGGTAAATTGCTAAGCCTGTTTGCTGACTCATTTATTATATTGCTGTTTGGGGTGGGGAGCTTGTGAATGGAAGGAGGCTCTTTCTTTTATACACATTTCTGGTTTTTTTTGGCAATTTTCCCCAACAAAGTGAAAGTGACTGCTTAGCTTTGCCTGATGCTTTTTAATACTGCTCCACCCAAAGTCACACTGTAGGAGAGCAGAGATATTAGTGTTTTTGCCCCGAGACTAATCAGTTTTATCTGATGTCTGAACACTGGTGCTGTGAACATGATAAAATGTACAAACAACATGAAGTCTTAATCACTTTGTCCAGGCATGATGTCGGCCTGCCTGCACTACAGTGAGTGCTGCTGAACAACAGGGCCGAGCTCTGAGTAGGGTGCAGTTGCTATTTTAAGAGGTGAAACAGCAGTGCTGGAATAATTAACACTTAAGAAGGCACAGGTCCAGCACGCTGGTGATTATTGTACAGCTCTGAATGCAGAAAAGTCTGTAAAAGGGTAGAGGCTAGAAGAAAGTGAAAGGAAGAGGGAGAGAAGGGATATTTTGACGACTCATAAAAGGCAGCTAGGAGAAAGGAAAACAGCAACAGAAATGCACACAGAGAAACCCAAAAGTACAAGAACTAATGAAAAAAAAGGATATAAAGGGAATGGAAACCAGCAGACAGCCACAATGAGTGGGTATGGAGAGGGGAAAAACCAGCTGAATACACACAAAAAAGTGCAGTGATTCACAGGAATATGTGTATGACAGTTGTAACTTATTGAACACAAGCCAATGACATGGATTACAATGTCCCAATTGGTTACAAATGACAGTTTTAATTATTACTGAACATAAAACAATGTCTAAGGTAACAACGACCATGACAATTTTGTTTATTACTGAACACAAGCCTTTCCCAATGGGCAAAGTGTGGAAATAAACACGTGTTAGTGCTTCGTGATCACCAAAGCTGAACCGGAAGAGACGTGCGTATTTTTGGTCTACATGTCTGCCAACTAGTGGTAGGGAATACAAATGCTATTTCACATGATATTTGTAACTACAGTCTATTTTATTC
>JBBPCY010000142.1:1367556-1389449 GCA_037974405.1 Brachyalestes nurse | reverse complement strand
AAAGGAAGGGGAAAAAAAAAAAAAAAAAAAAAAAAAAAAAAGGCAGGGAGCTCCAGCTTTCCAAGCACTTAACGATACCTCCCAGAGAAGGATCAAGTTGAACGGTCCGAAAGATTTTAGAATTCTAGTATGCTGCTTTCAAACCAATACTGAAAGGGTCAGGGTGTTTAAGTAATGCAGGCCTATAGTTTGGGCTATAAATGAAGATATTATGTAAACAAAGGTCCAACCTGTAGGCAGCACTTACAGGAATGGTCTCGGTCACAGTTATAAAAAGGCGTTAGATGACCTTGATGAGGCTGCTGAAAAGGTAAAGCATTTATTTAAGCCCAATTCAGGAACCACACCAAGCCTGGCATGATAACAATGCTTATAAAACATAAACTGGGGACATTTTCATAAGTATAAAAGCTGACCTGAGAGTGACCAATGAGAAACACTTGAGACTTGGCTTTCATACAGACAACCTCAAAAATACGACTTGGTGGTAAACACTGAGCAGAACCAACAGGTTAATTTAAGCAATATTTGGACAGAAATAAAACATGGCCAAAAAATAAGCATTTACAACTGAGCAAGCTTTTCTCTAGCTTTTGTCAAAGACCTCCGCCTACCAGAGGCATTGCCCCTGAATTGTGTTATTGTTTACTTTTTCCATGGCATACCTCTGAAGTCATCTGTTTTTATAAGGCTGTTTCTCACCATGACAAGATGAGCGAGAGGATCTTACAACCAGGAGACTTCAAGACCAGACACCTTTAAATTATCATTCCAAAATATACACACACTCCTGGTCCAGTTCCAAACAAGTTGTTTTTGTTGCCTGGTTTCCATTTGTGTACTGCACGGAATGAATGATTTACTGTGAAACTTTCATGTTTACATATTAGAGGAACCTTTTATTTAAAAAAAAAAAAAAAAAAAAAGGCGAGGAAAATACACAGAAATCAATGCAAAAATATGAATGCGCATTTTGGAGATGTGACAATGAATCAGACATTCTATTAACTGCATCAAATGCAGCTGCACTGTCGGAACACTAAAGTCTAAGTAAAATACAGTAAACCCCCACTTTAACATGGATCAGCAGTCGCTGTTTCAGTCCAACGCAGATTTTTTCTGAGAACCCAACTGATATTTGTTCACTGAAACCCTTGCACTAACGTGGAAACTGCACATATCCTCCGCATTGTTTTTGCTTTTGAGACATCCGGGCCTTGCCCGGCACGCCCCCTCGCCCTCGTGCTGGGTTGCTAAGCACTGCGCTTAAACATAAACAACCCAGCACGAGGATGAGGGGGCGTGGTGGACAAGGCCCAGACTTCACAGCTTTTTTCGTGGCAATATATAATTTTCTTGCATTTTAGTGATAAATTAAGAAAAATATTATAATTTACTAACTTTGTAACAAATAACAAATTCAGCTACATTTCCACAGAAAAAAGCAACAATGTTTGGTCCTGTGGAGAGAAACACAAAGAAACCGCGTCTTGGGATGGTGAAGTACTCAGAAATCAGCCAATCCAAGAACACTATATATTTCTCCTTGCTGCTGATTGGCTGGTGCCCTTTGACTAACGCCTCGCTGTACTCGGAGGCGGGAGGTTTGAACAGTAGCCAATCCGAGAACGCTATTTATTTCTCCTTGCTGCTCATTGGCTGCTGTCCTGTGATGCAGCTGCAGTCCAGGATTTCCTCTGTGGAGAATTGAGTGTTTTTTCGTTTTGTTGTTCTTAAAGCCCTGTATTTATTACTGTAAATGAAATTAATTTATTGCTGTATTTACCTGCTTATACCAAAGAAAATGACAGCGCAAACCAAAGAAAACGCTCGTGCATGAATTACAGTACAGTCTATACAGTACAGTCTGTATAGACTGTACTGTAATTCATGCACGAGCGTTTTCTTCGGTATCAGTATTTTACATTCTAGCAATACAGCAGTTTAGTGTACAGTATGAATACGAGTAAAGAGTTTAAAAATTAAAACGTTTTGGGATCATATTTGCGGGCACATTTAGGGTTTACACTATAAAAACAGGCATTTTTAGGCATTTTAACATAACACCACGGTTTTTCTTGGAACTGTACTCCACACTCCTGCAGGAGGAGCTCTATTCTCATCAGATTATGCAACAAAATTAAGACGGTTGTCAATTTCACATTCAAAATACTGCAAGAACTGTGCACACGATTGTGAAATAGTGTGCAGGTTAAACATTTTTCCTTTACAAGTCAAACCATTTCCCAAGTGTGAGTTACAAGTTTTAACAACACACCTCCACCACAAGCTGAAACTGGAACCTGGAGCCTGTCAAGGTCTGCAAATGAAGAAAAATTCTGTCTTGTGGCCAAGATGGTAACCTACACCTATAAAACATGACCCCAAAGCAAAACATGCTTTTAAAATCAACTAATTACCTGGACTACAGCCTATTATTAAACAAACAACATCATGATTTTATCAGAAGTGTTTTTACAATTAGTGAAAATATGCCCAAAAGATGTGCAACCAGATTTGATTCTGCACCACATAGGAGCGCAAACACTAAATGCTCACTAGTGGAGAGGTGCAACAAAGCTTACATTATGTGGGGGAAAAAATGAATGTAAAAACTGCAGAATCATTAAATAATACAATGCACAGAAGACCAAGCAAACAACTAAAAGCCAACAGACTTGTTTAAATTGCTTAGTATGTAACCAACGTAAAAAAAAAAATGAAAAAAATGAAAAAATTGTGATGCTCCATAGGCTGTCCACATCGTTTCTACTCGCAAATATGAATAACCTGTAAATACAGTTAGCTAGTTTAACATTAGGCACTGAAGCAATAAAACAGCCCAGACTGCTCACATCCTATGGCTTTAGCAGACAGCAAAATCTCCATGGTAAATATTTAAAAATGTAAACCTGTTGCGGTTTCTCCTGTTAATAGTAATGGTTTTCACATAATGGTATGATCCTATATCCTCACGATTGCTGCCAAACAAAACGAATTTCTGCCGTGAGCAGAGCTGAGCCACTGAGAGTGAGGAACTACTTTCGTACTGAGACAAAATGTAGTATTTAAATTCTGTCTCTTAGGACTGTGGTCAAGCTTCAAAATTTCTCAATTCGCTCCCTTTTAAACAACACATTGGGAAATTGTTCATTACTTCACTACTGAGTAGAGGTGGGCGATATATTGATTTTATCGATTAATTCGAATGTACAGGTCAAGGCGATGTGTTTTTATGAAAACCAATTTTATTACTTATTTTACATGCGAGCGCCAAACGCAGAACTAATGCTATGCACCCTTCTACACGGGTAAATTAGCACGCTGCACCCAAACACTGTAGCAGTGTTTGTGTCCAAAAAAGGGCTTGCTACATCTGTAATATGGAAATGGTTCGGTTTTAAGCAGCACAGCCACTCTGTGTCCTCTGGACTGGACGACTCTCTGCAGTGCTAGCGTTAGCCATGTTAGCTAGCGGTGCCGATTCAGAGACCGTGCAGAACTCCGGTACTGTTACTATACTTTAACACCGACTGGTAGATTATGCAGGCCACTGTGCTGTGTGTGTCTATGTTGAAGTATCTCCACACTCGCGATGTGTCATGCGCAAAAGTGCTGTTTCTTATTTGTAGTGAATCAGAACAGCTGACTCCCAACGAGTGAGAGGCGCTACCCACTTTTTTTTCCCCCTTCGCTGCTCAGCTCTCTCTCAGTGGCTCAGATCTGCTCATCTGTTCCACCACAAACCTGCACAGACAGATCAGAACTGACCATCCCATTGTGCAGTTGGACACAGTGTGGTTACTGAGTTTGTTTCTGTTCTCATAATTTGTCTGCAGTGTTATATTGAAATTAAAAGTTTGATTATTAAAATATTAAAAGTAAGAATGCCTGCTTTTGTAACAGAACAAATACACAACATTAGGCAATTGTAAGGCTTCTCATAAAAACACTAAATGCAAAAGGGTTCATCAACACACCGCATTCATATTCGCCAAGTTGGGTAAAATATAAGGCTACAGATGATAAACTAAGAGCCGTTTGGGAGCCGAATGAATTTTATAAATCAAAATAAAGTTAAAACTTGTTTTGAACCATTTGTCATCTGTTCTTTGATTTTGAGGCGGGGAAAAAAATCGATAATCGAAAATCGGATTTATTGTGAAAAAAATCGGCGATTTTATTTTTAGGCCATATCACCCAGTGCTACTACTGAGTTCTAAAGCCCTACGGCTTGTAGCAAAACATCACGATGATAACAGCAGCAGCTAATCTGTAGTTGCGGCAAGAGATGCTGCAACAAATATTCATTTTAAATTTTCCTCCAAGAACTTTGTTAACCTCTGAGAGTGCTTTAAAGTGTGCTAGCTATTAAAAAACACTCAGATGAAATCTGTCAAATAAGAGGTTATTCCAAGATGGGAATCCAAAGGCCTACAGACCCCAAAAAAAAAAAAAAAAAAAAAGAGATTGCAGCAAACATGCACAGAACTGAGTAATATTTGGATTATTCAACAGTCCAATCACTGAGTACAGTATTCGTTCATAAGACTGGCTTTGGCACTTTTACCAGTTTCCAATCTTTCTGGGCCATGCATGGCAACAACCAAAACGGGTATTCAAAGATATAGCAACATTTGCAATGCTTTAACTCTTATTTCAATAACCACACTTTTTTTTTTAAGGGTATGCAACAAAAACTATTAAATCAGATACATTTGCTGAGACCATATGCTTGTAAATACACACAAACAGCCTGTCATTCCCAACAGGAATGACTCTCATCCCAAAGCCCATCACCATACAGCAAGCACAAACACGGATGTGTAATTACATTAACCTGCGAGCACTGCTGCCAGTACTGCACTTAACACAAGGCAGACGCTGAGCAAACAATACCTGAGACAAATGATTACACTGCAGAGTAACGCATGCCTCCACTGCTGAAACCTTCCATGCAAAGCTGGGATTATTTTCTACAAAATCTGACAAGCCAGCCATTGGCTCCTAAACACAAAATATTTGTGCACCAAATCATTTTTTTAGGAGCCATGATCACTGTCAAATGCGATATAAATAAAAAAATATATTGTCATGGCACATTTTGTCTCCAGTCTTGTAAAGAGTGTTAAAACGAAATAAGAAATCACGACAGGGACTAAACTGTTGCCAAAGCGAAATTTTCTCGTTTAGTTAATGTTTATTTTTCCTAAATTTTAGAATGCGCTCTGCGACAGGTTGCCAGGTCGTGTGAATTGTTTCAAACGAAACTCAATCTGTCAACACTGCTCTCGATAAAGATGTGTTGGTCGCGAAGGAGTCGGTTCTTTGACTAAATTTTTTAAAATAAAGAGCCGTTTAGGCATAGACACAGGATATTACTAGACTGACCAGAGACTTAAAATATTACTAGACTGACCTCACAAAATGCCTCACACATGTTCTGCATGAGGCTGAACACTCCAAACCAAATCCCGAGGAATTACATTTTATAGGTAAGGCTGAAGAATTGCTTTGAATATATTTGGCCATTTTAAAATCCCGTTTTATAAACCATGTTAGCTAAGCCAGGCTAACCTATCACAGCTGTGCATTCCTGTGTTCAAGTCAGCCTCCAAACAACGTTTTGGCTAAACGTAGGTACTGACTATTAAGATTGTTGTTCGCTCTTCAGTTAACTTTTCTCAAACTCAAGGTTTCCTGAAGAAATCCACTTCATTTTATAAATCTTAATCTTAGCTAAGCTAGCAAAGCTATGCATCCCTGTGTTCAAGACAGCCTCCAAACAGCGTTCTGACTAAATGTAAGCACTATAATACGGGATTTTATAATGGCCAACTATAATCAAAACAATTGTTGAGCCTTACCAGGGTTTGTCATTTGACACAATTTGAGAAAGCTGCTCTGTGATGTGTGCCGTGCTAGTTTGGTAACAGACGCTGAATCATTATTGTGTTTTCATCAGAAAATCGTGTCTACCTGTATTGGTTGATGCTTTCGCCACTCGCAGTATGTCAGACGCGCTGACATATCGTGTGAAATGGGAACACCGGGAATGCAGCGTCTACCCTGTCTATGCGGTTAGGTGCTGGATCTTCTTAGTGATCTGTTCCAAATGATCATTAAAAAGAGCTGAAATTCCCCGTGACCGTGTAGTAGGAACGGCAGACGGGTTGGGCTTATCTGCGCACTGAGAGATGTCACTTTTCTTGTACTTTTATTTTCATTTCTCTTGGTTTTGAGAGACGATTGCCATTGGCAACTGAAATGAAAAAAATAGTCGCAAAATAAAAAAATTCTAGTCGCATTGGCGACCATTTTAGTCGCCATCTGGAGCCCTGTTACTATTGATATCATTAATAGTACAATTGTGAACAGCATTCATTACGAATAGATCCGAAAAAGGTGAGAAAAAAAGAATATTGGTACTTAAACAGTATCAATGTTAGCAGTACAGAGGGCTGATACCACTGACGCGATTTATGATATAACACACAACAAAACCCCATTTCCAGGGCTATTTGACTTTAAAAGAAAGTTTGCCGAATATGAAAGTCACTGGGAGTTCGAGGGCCACACAGAATATTTGTCAACTAATGCCTAAAATAGCTAACAGATATTATATTAGTATGAACGAATGACACATCCAGTTTCTTTAACTTTAATACTTTCACATATGGTGCTTTTTAACCAAGGTCCTTATTTATATTTTTGCTACATTCAACACATTTAGGGCTCACATCAGCCCCTACCCCTCCTGTGAAGCAGCTGGCTTAGACTTCTCTTCATCTTTTCTGTTTATGGACTTTGTCAGTGCCGCTTTAACCGTCAAAAATAGCCGTTTTGACGGCGTCCGGTTCTGACTGTTAAAGTCGTTAATAGATACATCACCAAGCTAAAAGTACAAAGGTTTTCCCCTCGCTGTGTGTGTGACTGGATTCTCCTCTTGTCTCAGATTAAAGCACAGACACGATTATTTCTAAACGTCAAGTTCTTCAGAGAATAAAGAACTTTTTAATGCTCGCACCTGTTTACAGCAGCCTAACGGTTCTCCTCCATCTTCTGTTACTGCCAGGCTTTTATGCTCTGCTCATTTTAAAACACCCAATTTCTGACAAACCCCGCCTTTTTCGGCAGCGATTGGCTAAGAGTATGGCAACTTTTGTGCTCGGATTGGCTAACTGTATACAACACAGCGGATAACCAATCTTGGCGAAAGTAGCGGGGGACTACCAGTCAATCATGATCCAAAACGTATACTTTTATTATATCTCACACTGATTTAGCGGCGGTCTTGCAGGCCATAAAAATTTTCAAAAAGGCCGTATCTGGCCCGCGGGCCACTAGTTGAAGAGGCCTGCCATATGCATGGTCATTTCATGTGAATAGTATCTACACGTCACCTTATACTATTTTAATCACATGCATTTACTTAGTACTCAAATTTGTCTCCCCATAATATGCAAATCATCTCATTTACAACAACCAACCACATCTCTAGCTGCTTGCCTTCGTGTTCTGTTCTAAACGAAAGCACAATTTTGTCCAACACTGTTCATTCCCTAACACCAGCTGTAAATGTTAATAAGACGACAAATACTAAGAAAAAGTAGTCTCCATTGTCAACACTGTCATGAACCAAGTGTCTTAAAACACCAAGTAATTTTGAGAGTGTGAATACAAACATGGCGAAAAGCACTAACCAAGTTATTTAAGCCAAGTTATCTTGAGCAAAGTAGGCTACTAAACTAAATTACCATCAGGAGACAAACTGTGTGGCAGCAATTAAGTAGTGGGTTTAACATCTAACTGGTATAACATCTAAAATGCACCACAAAACATTTCCAGAAGTGATCTTAGCAATCCAGTGTACAGCTGTTTAAATGCATAAAAGTCTAACCTGGACAAAATCCAGCAAGGCCTGAGTGACACATGCATGTCAGTGGATGGACCATAACTCAAGAAGCAATATCACAATGTTATCTTAAACTGTGCAAAACACAGTAAGACTGGGCCTTGAGCTGAATAGCAAAGACAGGAATCTTTCAGGAATTCTCAGGCTTAAGATAGCATTTTAGGTATCTCTCCTCCCACTGCATCCTCTGGTCAGCTGTATCTATACACACAGAAAATCTATCAGACAGGCTAACTTCTTCCATTTTCTTATGGATCAGTAAACACTTTCAGTGGTGAACAGAGGTAAGCGTGAACACTGTGACTGGTGCGTAGCTATACATACGCAAGTGGTTATGCACTCTGTGTTCTGACACCTTTCTATAATAGCCAGCATGAACTTTTCCATCCATTCATGCAATTTGAACTCCTCTGTGGCAGGCTGGCCTTCACTCCTTGCGCACATTAGTAAACCTTGGGCAAACATGACCCTATTGCCATATTCACCAGTTGTCCTTCTTGGACCCCTATTTGTAGGGAAGAGTGGCAATGCGTGAGAAACAGAAATACATACATTTTATTGTTAGGCCCAATTAAAACAATTTACTGTGCATTAGCTTCAAAATATATAAATCTGGCACAGCACAGGAGCATCACAGCAATGAGAGAATATGCGAAACTAAATGGGATGAAGAGGACTCAACACCAGGGTAAGGTATTGCAAAATCTAGGTGCTCGGTAAGTTATTGCAAAAGACTAACATGCTCGTTTTTTGATGTGAGGAAAGGTTCACCTCACAGCAGGCAGTTCCAGATATCTAACAGCATTTATCTAATAGCTGGTGCTTTCTTGTGATCCAGCTGGAATGGTCAAATTTACTCCAACACTGCGTGACAAGTGTATTGTACTAGCTGGCTAATGTCAGCCAACATCTCCTGTAAAGACAGAAAGAGAAAGTGTGTGAGAGAAAACATGTTACTGCAAAAGCAATCCACCTCCACAGTCTGTGGCCTGCTATTAAAGCTTGATGTAGCAAAGCCTGTTAACACTTGGATTGTGCTATACCTTTTTTTCTTATTTATAATTCATTATTTTAATATCTCAGGTCCATTCCAGCAGTGTAAAAAACACCTGTTATTTAATTTAAATTGTATCCGTGTGAAAACCAAACTCTAGGTTTTCCCTCTGTTACTTGTAGATAAATGTCATTTAGAACAGTATTCAATTTAATTAAAAAAAGAGCACATACATACGTCTATTTGTGTTAATATCACAAATCTGGAATATTTTCTTAAAATATTGCAAATAAAATTTCTAAAGTAACCAGACAAACAAAAGAGCAATTTAGTTGTTAACCAAATAATCAAAATAGTTGTAAGTTGCAACCCTAGTAAGATCTATTACAAAGACCTGATCTTTGAGATGCTCTGACCCAGTCTTCTAGACATCACAATTCGGACCTTGTCAAATTTTCTCCGATCTTTGTGCTCACCCATTTTTTCCTGATCCCAACACATCAACTTTAAGTCAATGTTCACTTGCTGTCTCATATCTCAGACAGATGCTACTGCACTACAATGGCAGCCACAATACATGCATCAAAATCAAGGCAGAGGTGAACGTGACAATATTTTATTTATTATTGTGATGAATTATGGTACCCATTTTTTCCTGAGAAAAAGGAAAAAAAGTCTTTAGATATTTAGAGATTAATCTCTTTAGATAATTTCCATATTACCCAGCCCTAAAACAATTTCCACAAGTTTCCTTTTGTAATTAGGCTATTAGGCCATGAAAGAGTACAATGAACTATAGGCTGGATTCAAAGCTGAGCACTGCAGTACAATGTTGCCTGCATTTCTCCCTTAGTTTGATGAACACAATGGCAAGAGGCACTTAACCTTTGAAGTCAGCCCTAAAAACTACCAAATAAATTCAGAGTGCGAGAGAACTATTTTTCAAAACAAAGCTCTCACGTCATCAGCAGCACAAGGTGAACCAGACGCTCCAGGAGTTAACGACAATGATTTCTTCCAAATGTCCAAAGCATTCCCAGTTGAGCCAGTTACGGATGCCCAGAACGCATTTTGTTAACGAGAACTTAAAACATACACAACCTTAAGAGACAAAACAATGACTTTGCATGGACAGTATGTATCAATTTTAATGGTAAGCAGACAAGCAATAAGGAGGTACAGAGGACCATGCAATGTGTGCAGTCTCTGATTGGGGGGTCCAGCCAGTGCTGCAAAACACCGGTACCTTCATCTCACAATCTTAACTAGGGCTGAAAATATTTTGTTTATAAGCCACTCCCTCCCTCATCATGATGCATGCAACACTGACAAAGCAGAAAACAAACATTAAAATTAGTTTTCTGATCCATCACAATCTGTCATTTGAGTGAATTACCACATTACATAAGTGTAATCAAACAATTCAACAAAAGTAAAATCTATTGGTTACAACAATGTAAGTCTATCTACAACTGCCACATTATTGACATTGTTTCCGCGAGCACAGTACTCGTATGCTGTACAGATTCTACAGCTCCAGAATCATATCTGTTGAGATGAAAGGCCTAGGCGTCTCTCCAAGATCCAGTCTTGAACTTTCCAGACTACTCACTTTGACATGCTCAGGCAAAGTAGTTCACCACATACATACTGCCCCTATTCAATTTCACTTTTCATTTGGTCACTCATGAGAAACTGCCCACTCACCACCCTTTACTGAGGAAGGAAACCAGCCCTCTTAGCTTAAATAACTTCAGAAACCGAAGGCATCATGGGTCTACTGTGTGCACAGTCATGAAAACATGACTACAAGAGTACTGTTCCAATATTCAATACCTACATTCGACTTAAGTGGATTTGTGGACATGACAATTTTGTGTTCACGTTGCCCACCTCTGATGTGAAAGGTAGCAACAAGCAAGGTAGAAATAACTAAAGATGTGCCCGATCTGATATCGGTCTCGGGTCCGATATAGCCATAAATCTGATATAGGATATCGGTCGGACAGCCCCAATCTCTATATTCCATTTCGCAGTTTGCGCTGGACCTTAAACTCGATGCTGTGTAATACGAGATGCGTCACCGCCCCCTTACCGTGAACCCGCGGCAACTTCAAGCTGAGCCTTGTTTTGAAATGTCACTCATTTGGAGATACTTTAGTTTGGAAACCCCGAAAAGCAAGACGGCTACTTGTAATGTGCGTAAAAATGCAACAAATTTACAGCAGGCAACCCAAAAGTGAAAGGAATTTCAGAGAAGACTCTTAGCTCTCCCTCAAGACCTCTTTGGGGTTCTTTCAGGGGCGGTTTCCACCTTAAATACAGCAGAGATTTGATTACACTCTGCCCATGTCCTGTCTCCAAATTCATGTTATTTTAATACTTGAACTATTTATTTGATTCAGCCAAGATTGTTGTGTTTTTGATATTTACAAATTTTACACCTGTTGCTGCTACCTTTTTGTGAAATGTGACAAATTCCTTTGGAATGCCTTTAAATTCAGTGTAGGTGTATATTTTTGCTCTTCTAATAAGTGCTTAGTAGTTCATTTTTTCTGTGATGTAACCTTACGAACACACAATTGCAACAAAAATAATGCTAATTTTAAAGTAAAAAATATGAATCTGTAGAGGAATCAGATCGGAGCTGGAAAAACATGGATCGGCCCATCACTAGAAATAACACTTACTCAATGGTTGATGGCTGCATGACAGTAAAATTGTCAAAAAGAAAATAAAATACAAAGACAAAGGCTCTGTTTATAAAGCACTGCAGCTAGCAGATATTGCACCGGTACTGACCCACAATATCCCTTTTAGACCCTGCTAGTAGGAACACAGCAGACAGATAGTAAGGTAGGAGACTGAACAGATTTAATTTTTAAAAAAGTTCCAAAGCAAATCTCCCAGTCACTGCACCACCCTGAAGAAATTACAACACTTCTCTCTGACCTGTTACATAACATCCTGTGGGGACGAGAGGCATTGCTGAATCAAACGAGGGTTTCAAACGAGAGGAAACAGAAGACTGATATCCTTAATGTCTACCATTTAAAATGTTATTCCTTTGGGTCTCTGTGGTGACACACAAATACAACATATTAAGCCACTGCTGCTTAGGGCGTCACCAGGGTGTAAAATTAATTTGATGGCTTTAGAGGGTGCATTGGTAAAGAATCAATTATCAAAACAAATAACTAAACGTACGTGAAATGAGTAGCATACGGCCCGCAGTGATAAAAACAGCAGCAACGAACATGACATGAAATGAGGAAACATGCTTAGGCCTGGGTCAAGATTAGACCCTGCACAGAGACTTAAAATTAAAAGCTTTATCTACAAGTGGCAAGGGAGAAAACCACACACAAACACACACAGAGTTGTGTTTTCTTATAATGACCTAAGGAAATCCCTCAGATGCAGACATGTCTAGATGTCTCATAAAGGGTTAAACTGGCAGCCACTGAAAAACCTCTCGAGCTCAATGTAAAGCCAATGAAACAGACAAACAGTCTAAATTGACATTTTTGCCTTACAACACCAAAGTGACCTCACAAAGAGGGCTATTTAACCTCTAAGGCATGTCTGGTTCAAGGATAAAAGTACCGCAACACATTATATGATGGAAAAATACAGTGTGTGTAACACTAACCACAGGTTGAGCAGGTCGGATTGCTGTTTTAAACAAAAAAAAGATGAAAACGATGATGCCAGGAATAAGTGGCACTGCAACACAAGGGTGAATAGGTTACACCTATAAACAGGGGAGAGGTCATTAATAATAAAAATTAAGGGATATGGTCGATTTCCAACAGTCGTCCCTCATGCTGCTCAGGCCTGAGGTTCACTGGGCCGAGAACAGAACTCCAGCCAAAGAGGAAAATTATGCAATACAGCCTGCTATGGAAAACTCCCCTGCTGAAAAGTTTAGGACGTTGCGTCATTTACAAATACATTCTTGCATTACACATGTTCACTGAGCACATAGAGCCAATTTTCACGATCTTTACGACGTGCAGAAACTGTCTAAAATAATTTGTTCCACAAAAAGGCTTGCAATAAACGCACGAGGCTAAATGGTCGGGGGCGACCGATGAGATTAAAGCAAAAAAACAAAAAAAAACCCCTGCAATCCTGCTGAGCAAAACGTGGCGTCTCCCTGCACCACCAACGTTAGCAACGTATGAACAAGAGAGAAATATAAAGTGAAAAGCAATCGGCCCTGATGTATTTTTTATATTTAGTCAAAGTTGCATTTAGGAAAAGGCAGAGATAAACGAAGCTCAATGTTATAGCAGATGAACAGGGGTGCACGAAAAAAGCCCATGTGTGTTATCCAACCCAGAATTAATCCACTTACTCACAAAAGGCACAACGTCTCGCCTGATGAGGGAGAGACGTGTGTGATTCTCAGAGGCTCGTATAAAAGGGCGGTCATTTATGCATATTCGTCTCTTGTTACTCCTCTTGCTGATGAAAATGCAGATAAACAGACAGAGAGCCTGTCGGTGGGGTGATTTTTACGCAACCTTGAATATCTACGCCGCCTACGTGCACAGTTTAACGAGAACAGAAAAGAAAAAGAAAAGAAGGGGTTAAACAACGAAAACGAGGGCAAATAAACTAAAGAAGCTACGCAGACTTTGAGAAAAGCAAGACTGAACTCGATCATACCGGAGGGAGGAAAAGTCAGACACAAAAACACACAAAGCGAGAAAAGCGTCCACAACTTCATGTACATCTACCACGAATTAATTTAACGTTTTGTCATCATCACTATTTTCCTCTCCACCTAGAGTTGCTTCTGCTAGCGAGTTTGAAGTAACAAAGAAAAAGGACGAACCTACCACGTGATGACGGAGCCGATTCCGGGGGAATTTCAGCAACGACCGTCCGCGGCTTGAGAATTTGAAGTAAAAAAATTAAACTACAGCAAGGAGAGATGGGTCAATCCAGATGCAAGCGTGCCCGTCTTGTTAATGTGGCACTGCTCCTTCTCTCCGGTGGAGCTGGGGCTCTCTAGCGGCACTCCGTTTTCGGTCACGCCGTTTTGCAGTCATGAAATGGGCGAGAGAGAGAGGAGGGGGGGAAAGCGGGGCCTCGAAGCTGAAAGGAACCAAACCTGCTCGCCCTGCTTCAGCCACAAAAGGCCACGAACACACGCCGAGAAAGGAGAGAAATTACACGCTCTTATCCGGTCCTGAACGACGTTTTGAGCGCCCAGGGTCCTCTGCTGCTCGGAAAGACCTTCCTGCAGGTGCTTGCTCGGCGTTCTGGCGTCGATTCGGCCGATTTTTATTGTTGTTGTTGCAGAGGGAGCGACGCTAGGAAAATGGCGGCCAGCTCCTCTCCCTCGGATTTCAGGTCTGACAAACAGAAAACGAGAGCAGGGCAGTGGGAGACATTCCTATTAGCCACCACTAGAGCGAACACACACTGTCAGTCCTCCTCTTCTCGGCTAGGGGGAGCTGAAGTGTAGAACACTGAAAATAAACTTCCACCCACCCAGCATCGCCCCAAACTGATGAACAAACGCACATCTAATTTCCACACTCAGCCTGCAGTGTTGGCAGTTGGTGGCCTGTTAGAGAGTTGCCCCTGCCATCAAAAGGTCGTAGGTTCAAATCCTAGGACTGCCAGTGGCACCACTGAGGTATCCTTAAGTAAGATATGCTCACCAGGTGCTTCATCGCTGGCTGCCCACTGCTTCACTGGGTAAAATGGGTTACATGAAGAGACAGGCTTTCACATTATTCACACGGTGTGCTGTGTTCACGTGTGACTAGAAGGGGCCAGTTTACTTTACACTTCTGTTCTAACCTCACCCATGGCCTGGCTGATGCCCTGCAGAGCACAACAGAACTCAAATCTGATATAATCCTTAAATGTGCTAAGCCACAATGTTCAATTTTAGGGTTAGGGAGGATACAAGAGGATATCCCAGTTAGCCAGATAGGTCAAGCCTGAAACAGGACTGTCCAATAAGAGGAAAAGGTAACACGCTCACTTCTGGATCAAGTTTTTCCAGCTAAATTAAGAAACAAGATACTGATAGATAAGCACCACAGCCATTTGTTACTCCTACTAATGCAACCCCCATCCGAACACACAAAATTACAATGTTCAACCACCACAAATTCTGTAGTTTTAAGAAACTTGCTTTATAATGCTGACAGCCTTTCCCAGTGAACAAGAAGTGTTAGGTTTGCACTAAATGAGTAAAACATGAGGGCGAAACAGAATAGCACTAAAACCACTAGGGCACAAGAGCATGGAATCTGTGAGATGCTGGTGTGAAAAGCAGCTGTGCCGCTGCTGTTTGAGTCTGAAGGTCCCTGAAAACTGTCTGTGTTCTTTCTGGGAGAGAAGAACAAAATAAAACCTACCAGACTAATTGTTATTGTACAGTATCTTAGCAAAGAGGAAAATGCAGTAGCAGGATTCACATGTATTTGAGCATGCCTGAGGAGACATGTACATTACATAAATTACACACCCGAGTGTGTGAGAAGAGGAATTTTTTAAATGATTCCAGTGAAAGGATCTGACAGTAATTATATCAAGAAACAAAAATATACACACTATGTTGTTCTCAAGCTGTTTGGAAATTTATGCCCATCATTAGAAGTCCTAAGTAATACTGGGAATAGTGGTTTATTTCACCTGCCCTGGACTTTACACCATTTTCCTATATTGGTGGTGTTACTATGCAATGCAGGATCTGCTATGTGGAAATTGATGGAACACTTTGGTAGAAAATAATGGGGAAAAATACAATTCTAAAAATTAGCTTCTTGAAAACGTCGGCCAAAATACATAAAATGTGTTTTCCTTACTTAAACAACATAAGTCAAGATGAAATCAAAGGCAGCCTCACTATAACATGATTTTCTTTCAAACTACTGTCTAGTGCAACTGCGCCATCTATTGCCAAATATAAAGACATTCTGGCGTTACAGTCACATCTGAGATTAAGTGTAACATGAAATAAGATGAAAGTACCTGAAAATGTGCTGAGTAACACTCTTGACATCTCTCACCATTGAATGGCCCAGACCGGGTCCCCTGTTCCGCTTTGCCCAAAAACCTTTCATTATTCCAAATCTGCTTTATCCAAACATCCAACAGAGTGGGTAAAACTGTCCAACCTAGGAAGTAAGAGAAAACGAGTTTGGCTTCAGGAAACATTTATTATATGTTATTGTTGTTTTAAAGCAATTCTTCTTTGCATGGACATCTATGCATCACGTTATTGCAAATCTAAAAATAAAATAAAACCAAACGATCCCTCCAGGCATCTCTGTAGTCCTAACCTCTAATCTTACAATTATTATACCGTCTTACTCAGTCTGCGTCACCAGACAATTTATGAATCCAGCACTACAATCAGGACTGAATGGGAGTTATTTCACAAAGCAGGATTTCTCAGTTTAGCTTGGTAATTTAAGGCCAAAGTCAAACACGTCAAATAAGGAAAAAAAAACAGGAACAACCCTCAACTTTGGGTTCAAGCGGTCTGCCTTAGCAATCCAGTTGTCAGGGAAACACCTGGTGGGATGTTTACATGTGCATTTCTCAATCGTGGTCTCTCAAAAAAAACGATTCGAGCTATTTACTTACGGTTTCTAATTTAAAAATCTGACAATAAGTTACTTCCTTTCTGGTCTGACCAGGAGTTTGGTTTGTCGCTCTATAAAATCGCTTGTTTCCACTTTATTCAGTGAAAATGGAGACGCTTTTAAAACAAAAGTAACATCACACTGAATCTCACAGGTTCACGGGAGGCTAAGTTAAATCGCTCACTGCTCTTCATCTGACTGAACATTTTGAAGCAAAAAAGTTGTCAACAATAGCTTGTATGGCCTTAAAGAGGCAGTATTGATTAAGCACTTTCAGTCTTTTATCTGACAGACTAATTTTTAAAAATAAGAATAAACAATAAAAACTGAATAATGTTAGCTAGCTATAACGACTTGGCCAGCTAGCGTCATTAGCTGGCAACCCGTCGCTAAGCCAATCATCGGTCTGCTGAGGAGAATTGTTTTTACATCTTAGACATTTTAGCAATTCTGCTTGAGAAAGATAACACTTAACAGAATGTTTAACACTAGTTTGCAAATATATTTCAGTGTAAAAGTCAGAAGAGGAGCAAGCTAATGCTGTTAGCTAACTGACTGACTGAACGGACCAATTTCGGCCCTGTTGACTGCAAACCTCGGAGATAATTGTACTCTTTATCTCTTATTGTGCTGCAACATAACGTTATCACAGTCCTGTACAGCACTCAAGGTGACCACCTTTTATATTCGAAGTCTTAAACGTCGTTCTCCTCCTTTTTACTAGCAATAAAAACACAAAAACGTTTAAAAGACAAGTGCTGAAATTCACGTCCACTTACCTGCACACACCAACCAGGCTTGAACCGGAAAGCCTCTGCCGTCCTCTCTATACGCTCTGATTGGTCAACGAGGGAAAAGCGGCGCGCTGATTGGCCGGTTCGTTTTATTTTCGTATCGAGGGGCGTTTCGTGCGAAGTAAATAAAAACTGTAACTTAACAGGACTTCTGTGTTTTATTGAGTTTATTTTATTCGCCTGCATGCGTTTTTGTCTTTGGTTGCAACTTTCGTAAGTCTTAAGCACTGAAGGTTTTGGCAAAATCTGACCGTTTTTAAAACGCCTCACCATTACAATCACATTCACAATTCTCACACTGGGAGAGGGTCTCTTATGTAGTTAACTGGAAACAAACGGCCAAAAATGCTTGTACTGCATGTTTACATGATCCTCAGTTGAATCGGAGAATTGCACACAATGCCCCCGTTATGCCTTACAGTGGGTCCTGCAGTAAATGGACTAACATGTCTAATGCATACTTGAGCTCTTCCTAACCATGAGTGGTGGGCTGCAAAGAGAATATACGGTTCCCAAAAGTATTCAAGTATAGCTCCAGTTTGTTAACTGAAACCACAAATTTTGTCCTCCTCTACGATACTGCTCTCCAGCCTTTTTAAGGATGACCCATGAAAAGCAGAAATAACTCCATCCTGCAAGGCCTAAACCACATCAGTAATATGTCAAAGTAGTTTTATTACTTTTTAAATTCTTAAAATATACATCAACAAGCATTTACCCTAAGACAAACAAATCAACATACAGATAGTGAAATGAAAAGGTTTTCTAAGGTTTTCTTTTATGCACTTAAAAACTGCATTGTCATCAAAAGCACCACAACTTTAAATAAAATTTTAAAACAAAATTAAAATAAAAAAAAATTGTCAGCTCTCTGTCAGTCTTACAGCTGGTCACCAAGCCAGGGAAGATTCCTATTATAAGATTTCAGTCAATTGGGAATTCTTCAGTTACAGCTAAACAAATGGTTTCATTAGTATTTTAAAACACTTTCACAATTCAGCTTTGAACCAGAATTAGGATGACCGTTCCTTATCTTCCACTGCTTGTATCAAAATGGCAAATTATATGGGATTAAAAACACAGGAGCAATTCCAGGGTAGAGCAAATAAAAAGGCGCCTTTTACACCAATAAGGCTTCGTTTACAGGCAGTCTAAGCAACATTTTCCTCATAAATCTGATATGGATTTAAATTTCCTTGATGTCTAAACAGGAAACAAACATCTATCCAGATCGTCTTGGTTCCTATTTAGATGACATTCAAGACCACAAGATCTGGTGAGCTAAAAAAAAAAAAAAAAAAAAAAAAAGAATTTAAACTTCCAAGATTAGCATTTTCACACTCATTCACATACACACAGTTAAATACTTTGTTCTTCTCTAGCAAATTCAAGAAAAGTTGCTAGTTGTGCAGGGTTCTCTTCCCAAGGTTCAGAGTGAGGAAAACCTGCTGGGGGAACAAAGTGCCCATTTTTATATGCTGCCCTTCACTCCTGTCTAGGGCTGAAAGTGCTACTCTGCTCCCTGTTCGTCTGCTCCAGGCTGAAAAAGGGGGAGGAATCAATGGACTTGCAACTTACACAGGTCTTTATTTAGAGTAAATGAGAATAAAAAGGAACACAAAAAGCCTAGGCATTAAGACAGAAACTTCCACAATTGTCGTTCTGGCTTGCTTTCATTTTCTCCCTCCATCCTCTGTTTGAGACATAAGAAGACGGGGGTCTCTGATACAGATGAACATGGATGGGGCAGAAGTTTTCATGGACTTCGATAAAGACAGTAAAATTTCCCCATGTTGATATATGGATGAAGGCTGGACATGGAGGATCCAGCAATAAGGCATAATGACAGGACCTGAAGGGTTGGGAGTAAGATGAAAATGGGATTTAAAAAAAAAAAAACAAAAGAACACAGTAAAAGTAAGGTAAATGTAAAAAAAATACAGAAACAAGGAGGTACTGTATTAGCAGCAGTTTGTTTTTCCTTTTTTATTCTTCTCCTGTCTCCCATTTTGTCTGTTTCTATTCTCATCTGAGCTGGAGTTTTAAAGTAGCTCCAGGTTGGCATAATTGTGTTTGAGTCCAGACAGGAAGCCGCAGGAGCAGAGGGTTACAGGACCTCATCACTCTCCGTGGTGTGGAGTTGCGTGTCATCTGCATCCGTCATACTGCTCTCCTGAGACTCCTCCACTTCCGCTGTGAGACAAAACACATGACTCTCCACACTTCTTCCAGACACATTGCTATATAAACACACACACACACACACAACTCCACCAGAAAGTATTCACACCACTCACTTCTTCCACGTTGTTACATTACAGACTTTTTCTGAATAGATCAGACTGTAGTTCTTTTACAAAATCTACACAAAATGGTCCTTGATGGTAAAATGAAAACATGTTTTCAGACATGTTCTTAATGTATAAAAAATGTAAACATTTAAAACCAATAGGTACATAAGTATTCACACCCTTTACTATGACACTCAAAATTGAGCTCAGGTGCATCCGATTTCCACTGATCATCCTTGATATGTTCCTAGTCCACCTGTGGTAAATTCAGCTGACTGATTTGGAATGGCACACACTTGTCTATATAAGGTGTCACAGTTGATATCAGAGCAGAAACCAAGCAATAAAGTCCATGAAAAAAAAAAAAATCAGCAGCATTGAAAGTTCTGAAAAGTACTGAGATCTCTATTATTCGGAAATGGAAGAAGAAGGACCTTGGTCAGAGAGGTAACCAAGAACCCAATGGTCACTAAGGCAGAGCTCCAGCAATTCCTTGGACAAGTAGGTGCAACCTCCAAAAGGGCAACCATAGCTAACGCACTCCATCAATCAGGCTTTTATGGTAGAGTGGCCAAACGGAAGCCACTCCTCACTAAAAGGCATATGGAAGCTCGCTTGGAGTTCACCAAAAGGCACATTAAGGATCTGCAGACGGATCTGTAAGAAGCAGTAAAAATCCTCTGGTCTGATGAAACCAAAACAGAACCTTTTGGCCTCAAAGCATCATGTCTGGAGAAAAACAGGCACTGCTCATCACCTGGCTTCCCTACACCATAGCTAACGTCATGCTGTATCATGTAAGAGAACAAAGGAGTGGTGTCAGGAGCAGCATGTGAATGTCCTATAAGTCGCCTAGCCTGAGTCCAGACTTGAATGCAATAAAACATCTCTGGAAAGGCCTAAAATGGCTGTCTACCAGAGCCACCCATCCAACCTGACTGGGCTTGATATAATCAGAAGGGATGAATGGGAGAAAATCCCAAAAACAGAATCCCCAAGAAGACTTGAGGCTGTGATTCCTGTCAAAAGGTGCTTCGCATTGAGCCTGAATCCTGATTTTTTTTCCTCACTGACGTTAGAATTTTCTATCATCAGCATATTCTTTTTCCTACCATTTATTTGAAACCTGTAAAGCTTCACAAGACTGGCGTATTAAAAATATTGTCACACATTCTGTCATACTACTGTACACTGATTGCAATTGTCCAAACTGCACATACACACTTACAGAACTTACTTGAGTAGTAAGGATAATCATCAGGAGTGACTGGCTCCTCATCATCAGGGAGGTAACGCTTATCTATGGCCTCTTTGATCTGGTTGTTGGCCCCTTTGGGGTCTAGGTCCATGGCCCATGAAAAGTTCATCAGGGCCAAATGAGTTTGACCAAGCTTCTTATATACCTGCAAGGAAAAAAGAGCATTCAATATCTGAAAAGCAAGTTTTACATAATTAATATTCTATCAGGCTTCAAAATATGCAATCTTTTTACCTTCCCTATTAAAAAGTAAACAAGGGACTCTTTGGGCACTATCTGTTTTAATTCTTCAAGCTCCAGTAGAGCTGCCTGTTGGAAGAAAATTAATTTGTAGTAATCAAAACAAGATGCCTTAAGAAGCAATCCTGGAATCAATCATGTTTAATCTCAAGATTCAGTTTAGTTTCAGTCTCTGGAAAATGGTCCAATATACCTACCTTGTACTTTTCATTAGCAAAGAGAATAGAAGCCCTATGAAATTTGCATAGTGGGTTCTTGGGGTCAATGCTGATTGCTATGTTCAGAGTCTCCAGAGCATGGTCTGATTTTTTCAAAGCATGCTGCACCTATAAAAAAAAAAAAAAAGCAAAAAGAAAGCATCAACAGTGAATTAGTTGACAACAGGACTTTGTGTTTATTAAGGACCAGCTATTGCTCTATTCTTCACTGCCACTTATTTCTTAAGTTTCAGCAAACTACTTACAGAATTAAAAGAATTTGCCATGATATACTGAACTGCCTTTTCAAGACTAGATTGTGAGATAATCAACCTGCAATGTGATTAAAAATTCACTTATTCTTGCAATGACGTTCATCTTAAAAGCCATAAAGAACAGAATTCAGATATTAGTGCATTGCTCATATGTTGCCCATTCTATTTTTTTATTTTACGTTCATATTTCTTACAAAATTATATTTTTCTTGATAATTTAGCTATAAAATGCTACGTATAAATATTTTATATACACACACACACACACACACACACACACCGAGGGCACAGGTCAGGACTCTCAGTAACA
>JBBPCY010000142.1:1327007-1342665 GCA_037974405.1 Brachyalestes nurse | reverse complement strand
TGCTTCCTCAATGGGAGACGTGTTGGTGGGATTGAGGAGGTCTTCGAAGTATTCCTTCCACCGACCCACAATGTCCCAAGTTGAGGTCAGCAGTGCCCCGTCCCTACCATATACAGTGTTGAGGCCACACTGCTTCCCCCGCCTGAGACGCCGGATGGTGGACCAGAATTTCCTCGAAGCCATCCGGAAGTCATTCTCCATTGCCTCTCTGAACTCCTCCCACACCCGAGTTTTTGCCTCAGCGACCGCCAAAGCTGCGTTCTGGTACCTGCCAGCTGCCTCCGGACTCCCACAGGCCAAAAAGGCCTGATAGGACTCCTTCAGCTTGACGGCATCCCTGACCACTGGTGTCCACCAGCAGGTTCGGGGATTACCGCCACGACAGGCACCAACCACCTTACGGCCACAGCTCCGGTCAGCCGCCTCAACAATAGAGGTGCAGAATATGGCCCATTCTGACTCAATATCCCCCAATCTCCTCCCGAAGGTGTGGTTGAAGTTCTGCCGGAGGTGAGTTAAAACTCCTGACTGGGGACTCCGCCAGACATTCCCAGCAGACCCTCAATACGTTTGGGCCTGCCAGGTCTGACCGGTTTCCTCCCCCACCAGTGGAGCCAACTCAACACCAGGTGGTGATCAGTTGATGGCTCCGCCCCTCTCTTCACCCAAGTGTCTAATACATGTGGCCGCAAGTCCGACAAAACAACTACAAAGTCAATCATCGAACTTGCCATAAAAATCTAAAATATATTTTACAAAACTAATAATTTATTGAAACATACATTTAATTGCACTGCAGCAACGTATTCCTAATATGATGTGTGGACTGGGTCCGGAATTACTTTGTTTGGTACGGATATGGACCGGCCCTCCAAGAATCGCTGATATATACTATTCTTGAAAGGCAAGTTAAAAAACAGCCTGTTTGATAATAAGGGGTAATGATAGGTTGGAAATGGTAACGTAAAAATCAATGACTGTATTGGCTACATAAAACCACCCAAACATCATAACGGAGCTAAGGGAAAAAAATACAGGGAAAAAAAAAATGAGGCTAACAACTATGAGGTACCTTTGCGTCCTGTTTTATCCAAGAAGGTCTTCATGCGGTGGTTGTAGGGGAACACTGATGTAGTGGCTCCAATCTCAGCTCCCATATTACAGATAGTGGCCATGCCTGGCAACAGCACATTTTACATCATGTACAGCACTGGCAGCATTTGTAAAACATACAAAGCTACAGATTCATCTTAAGGCAAGTATTATCCTAGGATACTGAAAGACACGGTCACTAAATAACTGATTTTCAATAAAATGAGTACATATGTGCATGTGTACCTGTGCAGGATATGGAGTCGACCCCAGGTCCGTGGTACTCCACTATAGCACCTGTCCCCCCTTTCACAGTCAGAATGCCCGCAACTTTCAGAATTACATCTTTAGGAGATGTCCAACCTGAAAGGCTGCCAGTCAGCTTTACCCCAATCACCTGTGAGTGAGAGAGTGAGTGAGTGAGGGAGGGAGAGCGCAAGGATAAAAAAAATTGCTGTCTAAACTCAAAACGAAAAGGGAATGACATTAAGGAGATGAAAGTCTTTGACTACTGAAATGCCATAAAAATCAAAGAGGGAAAAAAAGCCTAGTCTAGTGGGATAAAGCTGAAAGAGTCAAAAAATTTAACTTTGACAGAACTCACATTGGGGCATTTAAGTTCCCATGGAATTCCCGCCATGACATCCACAGCATCCGCTCCGCCTACTCCAATACAGATGGCTCCAAGGCCACCACCATTGGGGGTGTGCGAGTCCGTGCCAATCAGCAGCACTCCAGGGTATGCATAATTTTCCAGAATAATCTATGCAACAATAAGAAACTAATTAGTAACAGTTAAATAGTATGGTGTGTGTGTGTGTGTGTCTTGGTTACTTTTGTACATGTAGATTAATAGGAATGTAAATCAATGTCTCTAAATGTGTGTGAAGTTTATAATGGTGTATGACAACTTTATTCTTCCTTGGGAAACAATTCAAAGCAATTTGAATGTGAGTTTAGAACAGTAGTTGTTTGTGTTTTTAGGTGATGTTTATGGCATCCTCTTCAGATCGTCATAAATTGTAGCAAATACAGCACATCTGCTGAGGAGGTTTGAGACATTGTGTGTCTGGCAAAATCTGACTGATATCGCCAGTTCATGGTTAAAAAAAAAAAAAAAGAGGGAAGAGGAGAGCAGCTGTTATAAATGAGGGTTAATATTGAGTTTTTTGCAGGCTGTTGTCTGGATGGAGGTTTCCTTGTTGCTAAGCTACAACAGCATCATAAATGTCAAATCAGCTGCACTGGATAGCCGTCAATTCGATTTGTATAGGCAAAAAGAGCAGCGGAAAATTTTATAAAAGTGATCATTTTACTAGCTAGCTCTGGTGCAAAAAAAAAACAAAAATGTGTGTGATTTTGTACTGTGGAAAGGAGCTGTACCTGGTGAATGATTCCTGACCCTGGTTTCCAGAAGCCCACGCCATATTTGGCTGCAGCCGTAGCAAGAAAGTTATAGACTTCCTGGTTCACATCCTGGAGGTCAGAAAGGTAAGCACTTTTTATTTTCCATAATGAATCAATCGATGAGCTGGACAATCCAACCCCCTTCCTTTCCTTTCCGATTTAGACCAATCCTAGGGCTGGCCTGGAATATTTACAACTAGGCTAATAACTACACTGATTCTCAAAACACCCCTAAAAACAATTTTTATAGTACTGTGCAAAAGTTCTTAGGCAACTGAGAAAATTATATTACAAAGTTTGTTCCAGTTTCACAAAATATTTTGCTAATAATCTTTGAATAAATACAAAATTACATTAATACACCAAATGTTGGTGTTCTACATGCTGATTGTGTATTTGTGTTATTGCCAGACCTTCGAATCACTTGAGGAATCAGAGACAATCTAGTATTACAGTAATGAGAATCTGGTACAAAATGTTACTAAAAATCCATTAAAAAACTATTATTTCATTCTGGTTCATTTGTAGTAATTCAGCAAGGACAAAGCACATAAAAGGGAGGTTTTAAATTAGGATTATGTTTTAGGGATTTCTTATCAAAGGATTTGTTTTGTTTGTAAGTAAGACACTAAATATTTACAAAATAATTACATTATATGTATTTCTAATTTATAACTCATAGGAAGCCATTCAAAATCATGAAAAAGTTAAATGCGCTCAGTATGATGAACAAAGCAGAAATGACTACATTTTTTAAAAAGCAGTGTTTTGTTAGTGAAGTTCAAATCTAAATGTAAACACCACAAAACTACTGTAAATTTGATTTTTAAAAAACTGCATTCTTCTACTTTCAGCTGCTCCCGTTTAGGGTTCGCCACAGCAAATCAACAGTATCCATTTCCTTCTCTCCTCTGCATCTCCTCTCACACCAACTGCCTGCATGTCCTCCCTCACCACATCCATGATACCAAACTCACTTATGTGAACTAATTCCCTCGTGTTAATCTACAGTCACCTGCCTTGGCTCTCTGAAGGTCCTGAGCTCCACCGATCTGGGCCTCAATCAGGTGGTCACAGTGGATGGTGGAGGGCACAGCCACTTTTGGGAGTCCACTGCTGATGAACTGCAGCATGGCCATCTGCGCTGTAGCGTCCTGCATGGCCACCCGGTCTGGCCGTAAACGCAGGTATGTCCGGCCTCGAGCAATCTCCTGACCTGCCGGGTCATCCAGGTGGCCATACACAATCTTCTCAGACAGAGTGAGGGGGCGATTTAATCTGACCAGAGAGAGACAGGGAAGGAAGAAATAGGATTAGGACGACTCCAAACTGACCAGGTCTGCTGGTTCAAATTGCATCAGACAAACAAAACAGGGTCCTTTCAGTACTAACCCCGATGCATCTATACAATTAGCACTGTGCGGTATAAACAGTATAAACGGTATGTGATAACTTTGGCCAACGGGAGACATTTTGATTATACCGGCCTACTGCAGAAATATCCAAAAATGGGAGAGAGGGACTGACACAGGGACTGACCTTTTGCGGACGATGTTGATGTTGTTATGCAGCTTCTCATAGTTGACAGCAGAGCCGCTCTCAAAACGGCTCATCGCCACTTTAGCTTTTGCACTGGAGGCAGCAGAGACATGGAGCCGTCTGACCCCACTGCCCAGGACAAACTGGTGGGGTGGTGGTGTGCAGAAAGAGAGATTTAACAAGCTACTCATATTCAAAATAAAACACTTAAGTAAACTGCCATATAGGAGTAATGAAAAACAGTGATGCAACACAAAACATCAGTCTGAAAGTAACACTCACACCACGTCATTTAAAACCGATTACAAATGCTAAATACTAGCGCTGTAACGGTACATTATGTCGTACCGAGAACACACCGCACGACGGAGAAGACGTGATTGAAGCAACACGGAATCACAGAGGGACCAAAAAGTAAATCATAAACCTGGGTCGTAGTGTGGTGCAATACTGCCACCTACTGGTGTAACAATTTTGCTGCCTTACACATACATGAAAGTATAAGAATGAATGTGTGTTTACTGGTTAATACACTGCTGTTTATTTAAAATAAAAGAAAACAAACCAAGGCAGCAGAACTTTAGAACTTTTTGTTACTTAACTTCGCTGTATCGTAAACCGTACCGAACCGTGATGTCAGAACTATAGTGTGAAGCGAACCGTAACCTTTCTGTACCGTTACACCCCTACTTAATCCTAAATACAGTATATAACGTTCTGTTCATGGCAATATTCTCCAATGTAAAACATTAATATGGCACATAGCCAAATTGGCCAACAGATGCTTTTAAGCCTTTTTTAATCACATGTGCTCATGAACACATTTAATGGGTACTGAGCAACAGCACTAAACAGGTACCTGTTCTTGACTGGTCAGTACTGAAACAGCCTTATTCAATATTATATTTTTCTAAATAACTGACTTTCTATACAAAAGAAAAGTGGACCCATAGTCACGTATGAACACTCCTGGGATTCAAACCCAAGACCTACTGATCGCAGGGGCAACTCTCTAACCACTAGGCCACCAGCATAATGTGTTTCACAATTTCTTTACCAGTGGTTCGCAATCTTTCTCTGCAGGGCCCCCCTTTTCTAGACAGGAACATTAATGCGGCCCCATTCAAACTACACAGGTTTGAGACTCAAACTTTATTTGAAATACAACTCCCTTTTCTAATCGAGCGAAACAAATGCAACAACACGTGGTGCAATTTCACCACAGTGGGAGAAATAAAGCGCATACTCAAGTCAAGGCTCTCAAGTCTCACGCAATGAGCGTGAGACACGCGCATCTGTCTTCACACGATCCCACGCCATACCTCCGATTATTTCTCACACAGAAACTCTATTTTCTCTATCGGATCTAGGCTGCCCATTGTACACCACCCTCAACGGTAGGTGGCGAACGTAATGATGGAGCAGTCCTCGGCAAATGAAGAAGCAGCAAATACCCGACACAGATTTCAAGATATAAAAATGAAATGATGATGTTGGATTACATGAAGATTATACGAATTCAACTAAACATCCAGTAAAACTCAAACGGGGCTGTGGTTCGTCACAATGAGAACCCTGTGATCGGTTAGACGCTCATTTGTATGTCGCAGCCTTTTATGGAAACAGTATTGCAGAGACCGCTATTGTGATCATTATCAAGCAAATCATCATGCAGCCCTGGCTGTGACATTAGAGCACTTCATGTGCTGTTGGTCAGTGCTGCTGGTCAGTCTTGTGTTACGATGTGCTGTGCTGCTGGTCGGTGTTGTGCCGAATTGTGTTATGCCGTGCTGCTGGTCAGTGCTGTGCCGCGCCGCTCGTCAGTGTTCTTGTAAAAAGGAGAGAATGTGAGCAGACTGAGCGGCATAGTGATCAGTGTTGTAGGTCAGTGCTGCTGGTCAGTGTTGTTGGTCTTTGTTGTTGTGTTGGTCAATGTTGCGTTGTGTTGTTCGTCAGTGTTGTTGGGTTGTGGGTCAGGGTGACCCGAGCACCGTGTCTCTTCACACCCAGAAGGAAAAACACGGTTTACAAACTCAAAACAACCACCGCGTCGCCTTCTAGCGGAGTCAACTAAAACCTAAACCAGTTTCGCCCAGCTGGTTCGTGTCTGCAAGACGGATAAAACCCTTTAAACTCATTTAGCTGGTAAACTCACCCTTAGTCTGCTGACAGTCACACAGTAGGACGCCATTCTGCTCGCTGACAAAGATGTCGCTGGGCGGTGACGCCGCTGCGCTACTTTTATACTCTCCGTCCTGTCAGATATATAAAAATAAACAAAGATGTATAATATTTTTGTGTTTCCGTCTTTCACTCCCTGTACTATAACAATGTATACATACTAACCTATGCTCTACTGATTTATTGAGAATATTTTACAAACATTATATAAGGAAATGCGTCAGTCTGTTCCTCTAACCTGCCAGTTTTATTTCAATACTCATAAATTCACTGACCTTCAAGTTCTGTTCATCCTTGACACTTGGGGTCAGTTTGACTAGGTAATTTAAACCTTCATAAAATGGTTTACATTAAAATTGCTACCCAGATTTATATGTTTCGGGTACTTTTATGTTTCTTTGTTTACCCAAGTAGTTTGTGATAAATCCCACTCCGGTGCAGCAATTATCAAAAGTTCTGTTTTTTCACACCCCATGTCATATGAGCTGTCAGTGGTTCTCACACCCCTATGTTCAGGTATGGCTCTAAAGCAGAGAGTTTTTAAGACTATAAAATTAATTAAAGTGTCCTCATTATCAACCAAAACAAATGGATGTAAAATGCTGATATTTCTTATATGTTTTATAAAACAGTCTGAGGTCAAATTGAAACCCAAAGAACACTGATGTGAACAAAATGTGTACAGAACATTATAGGAAATGATATTTAATAAGAAGCAAAAACAAGATGTCAGTTATTTTCTTAGAGACATTAAATGTTTGAGGGGGATCAAACTGACCCCAAACATAAAAGAGGTTTTGCCAAGAAGTAAAAAATACACATCACAAGTTCTGACAACATTAATGTCGAAACAGTGTACAAATAAAGTTTTAATTCCTGATGGAACATGAAGAAAAAAGGATGTCTGCCCAAAACTTTCGATTTATGTATATAAAATTTAGCCAAAGTATAATATGAAAACAGTCAATTTTTGGAGTGTCACAAATAACATTTTTATGTATATAAAAATTTTTATGTGAAGTTCATTTTTATGTATATTTTGCCAAAATAAATTAACAACAATATATAGATTTAATGATGTTCTGGTGTTTCTGATGTTTTGGTGCACGTTGGAGCAATACACACAGTGTGGGCATTCCATGAATCGTCCACTTGCATAGTTTTTCTAGGAAAACACATTTGATGATTCCTGGTGGCATTTTTAGCAGAACTGAATTCACTGATGAATCATAAAGCAATTCAAAGTCCATTCAGTCTGGTAAGTCAAATCCACAGAGGACTATCATGTCTATCATGTCAGGGTGATCATGTCTTTCGAAATATTCAGAAGAAGCACAATATACATAATACATACCATCTTCCTGTTACTAAACAGATTCCTGTGAGAGACAACAGGGCGAGTAATGATACAGAAATAACCACAGAATCAAGTATTGCTCTCAGCTACTGTAATTTTAATGAGATGTAGAAGAATTCCAAAAAAGGAGGCCTTTACCTAGAAAGCTCAATAACCCCCTCCTATTTTAAGAAGCCCTTCCTCTGAGGCTCAGCAGAATAAGAAGACAAATCAGTATAAATAGGTTTTGAAATTATTGATAGAAATAGTACTGTCATTAAATATTATTTTAATCAAGTCGTGTAGAAATGCAAGAACATTTGCTCTCAGGTCGTCTATGATTAAGCTGACAAATGAAGAATCACATGTTTATCAGCCGAGCCAACCGTCTGGATAGCACAAGCTGCTGAGAGAAGCCAGGCAGCTGAAACAAAATCCTGGGAATGATTTTTACCCTCAGTATCCAAATAACCCACCTCCGGCCCGAATCACATCAAACTACACGTCCCATAATGCAGTTCTTTACCGTGGCCCAGCTGACTGGACGCCCCTCCAGCCCAATTGACACTGGTTCCGTTCCCGTCGCAGCCAATAGCACGTCTGTTGCTATCACTTCTTATATTTTTAGCATTGTACAGCACAGCTTTACTTACAGAAATATCACTCCGCCACATAAAGTAGTGAGCGTCGTTGCCTTGGATATGCGTGGGAAACCGCTTTACTGTCTGAAGTGAAAACAAGAAAAACAATTTAAAATATATATATAAAAAAAATAAAGAAATATCACTTCAATAAGACTGTTAAAAAAGAATATTTTAAACTACTTAAGGCAGGCATCTTTGGGATGAAAGTTACATAACTTGTCCTGCGTAAGATGTGTACAGGTTGGAAAACACTTGAAATGCACTTTCCCCGAGAATAAATAATAAAACGTGTAGTAAAAAATCAATATACATTCATAAGTTAGTGTGTGTTAATCATATCAGGGGCACTGGAAGTATTTTAATACAGGGGGAACTCACTGGTGGGGGGTCTTGAACCGGAAAGGGGGGGGAGGGTCCCTCATACAATTCGCTGGATCAATAAGTGGGGGGCGAGTTTTTTTTTTAAGTGTGGGGTTCGGCGCCCTTCAATCATATATAAGGGCATATACACCATTTGGACGTCTGACCGTTCCCAGTGGCTGCTCCTGGTCAGTATTTTTGGTAAAACAAATCACCCTTCATCCCCGGTGCGTGCCGCGAAACAAACTCAGTGCCTCGTCCTGCACCCTGGGCGGCTTAATTTTCTTGCCCTAAGTCCCTACTTCACCTCCATGTTCTGCTGCTGCTGCCTTACATTCTGATGTATCTTCTCTCTCCTGCTCTTCCCTCAATCTCCTCAATATTAGTGTTAAATCACTACAAAATATAAAAAGTATTTTATTGTACATATTTTACAAACACGTAATAGTAATGTTTATTTCAACAGTACATACTTAACAATATTTCTAAATCCCAATAAAACATATCTAACCTCTTTCTCATCTTTTAAATTAATTCTACCCTCCTGGTCTTCTTGATTAAATTGTTAATCACTCTGTTATACCAGCAGGGATTTTTTTCCAAGGATTTCACCAGTGCTGAGCTTGGCTGGGTGGTGGGGATCGCTAGCAAGCGGCCAAGCTAAAAAGCTAATGCCCTTCCTTCTGTGCACTCGTAAATAATAATAAAATATATAAAAAAGAAATATTATTATTAAATGCTAGAAAATAATATGTTACGCGTTACGTGTTATGTATGAAGCTTCAGTCTCACACTCAAGGTACAGAAAATACAACGAAGTGTAAACAAAGGCGGCGATTGGCCACAGTTTATGTCAGTCATTTTGAAGCGGAGAACTCCCCTATCACAGTAGGCAGTCACTTGTTTCACTGTGAGATTTATTTACCATTAGAGTCCATTGAAACCTCGAAAATCCACGAGCCGTGGGGGTCTGAGAAGATTTACATTGGAATGAATGGGGCGCCAGTGAAACATGTTTCACTGAAATTCTCAGTTTCACCGCGGTTGGGGGTTGCGCGTTTCACGTTTTTGACCAGAGCCGTATACAACTGTAAAGCTATTGATTATATATAACCTTATTATATTATATATAACCTTATTATATAACCTTATGAGCATTTTTTGTTTCACACCAAAAAAAAGTGATAATTATGAAGTTTTTTGTATTATTTTGCTTAGTGAAACATTGTTTCACCTGCAATTCCACCAACAGGGACTTGTTGCATTTAAATACATAGACTTTAATATGGAGTTTGTCCCCTCTTTGCTGCTGTAACAGCTTCCTATCTTCTTGGAAGGCTTTTAACAAGACTTGTGTTTCTGTGATCATTTGTGCCCATTCATTCTGTAGAGCATTTACGAGGTCAGGAACCTATGTTAGACGAGTAGAACTGGCTCGCAATCTCCGTTCCAGTTCACATCAACGGTGTTGGATGAGGTTGAAGTCAGGGCTCTGTGCAGGCCAGTGAAGTTCTTCCACACCGAACTCATCCAACCATGTCTTTATGGACCTTGTTTTGTGCACTGGGACACAGTCACGCTGGAATAGAAACGGTTCTTCCCCAAACTGTTTCCAGTTGGAAGCCTGGCGTTGTCCAAATTGTCTTGTTCTTGTGAATCAAGATTGATCTTATTCGCTGGAAGAAGTAAGGAGCCACCTAAATTCAACATTATATGTTTATACATGTGCGTTTGACGTCAAATCTACTTGGTTAAATTACAGTGTGGGAAGTAGTTCCGGCTAGAATCACGTCACCAGAAGGAGGAGTGACCGAACGTGTTTCATATAAATGCGCGGGGTTGTCAAACAGTAAAGTTTCTCGGGCTGCTCCACACAGTGAACGGAATAAGAAACAGCAGCTGTTCAAATACTCTAGTTTTAATGCATTTTCTATTCAGTTTTACACATTAAAAGAGTTTATCCAGACACAAAAAAGCTGTATGAGTTGCACTTTACTCACATGAGTTAAATTGGAGGAAAACGAGTTCGTTGTAAGTATTTCCCAACACTATTTTTATTTTTTTACATTTATGTGAATATGTATTTTGTTGCACTTGTGTGGTTAGCTAGATGTCCGTCTCGCCTTGGTCGTGTATAAATGATGTCACGGCCGTGTGTGTGTCTTTATCGCCTGGTTTAATATTGAATGAGTCGAGAGCTTTCCATCTGTCGTCCATTTTAGAGATGCGTGTGTATGTGTTAGTGCCTACTCAACTCCCTTAATGAAATAACCTGCTCTTATGGCGAGCATACGTTTGGGCATGCTTGGTTTTCAAATTTATTAATACTAGCCCTTGTGCTCAGCATCCGTGGCTGAAATAAAGCATGAGAGAATTAGTTGTCTGTTTTCACTCCCTAGGCAGATTTGTAATATCTTGAGACTGTACAGCAATCCTACAGCTGTGCTGTGGAGGAAGTGATCAGTGTCAGTGTCAGGGGAGATTTTTGTTGGTGGGGGCACTGTGTTGTGGCTCCATTTATTAATGGTCACACTATCTGTATTGTAGGTTGGGTCTTATTCCATGTAGATGGACACTCATGCCTTTGTGCTGCACTTTCCTGTCCGAACAAAGCTGTTGTAAACAAAACAACAAAAAACCCTCCTGAGCGTTCTTGGACTAAAGCTGCAGGCCTCCCAATGTGTTTGAATTTACACGGGAGTGGATAAGGGTGGCAAAGGTTTAATCTACTGAGATCAAAGGCTTTAAGCCAAAGATTAAGGGGTTCAGTCTACCCACCACGTCACTGAAGTGTGAAGTTTGTTGTTCAGGGAACAGCGCTCGATGTTACAGGTCCCTTTTAAAGGAATAAAAACATCAGAAGCCCGTTCTTCGTGTTCTTGCGTTGACAAAGCAGTTTTGCATCGTGTGACATTGAGTGACATTGAATGCATGAATTGAATGTTTTCAGGGGATCTCTCGCCTAATTCCGTTCACTAAAACACCAGATCTACAATACAAGCACAAGCCCATCTTTATTAAAAATAAAAAGGGTCTTTACTGTTGTACGGGCAGGTCAGGACAAAACCTAAAGAAAGTGCTTTATTGTCGTTAGCCAGACAAACTGCTAATGTCTCGGTTTGACCCACTTCACCATGAGCCCGTCTGTTTGATCGATTAAACGTTCACACGAGTGATCGTTAAACTGCACGTCGAAAAGAATCCACAATTAAAACCATTAAGACTGGTTAATTAGTCGCCACGGCAACCTGTCGAATTAGCGTTAGCCTGTTAGCGGATTGGTGCATCCCGTTGAGCGAAACTGGTGGGATTTCTGCTTCATGTTTCGGGACAAAAACGTGTCAGTCATCGACATTGCTCGTAGACACGGAGCTGAACTCGGAGACCCGGGAGGCAGAGCGAGATTCGCCCGGGGAAGAGCGATTTTGTAGTCTTTTTCTCCTCTTCTCGGCTCTGTTTTGGTCAAGCGGAGGGGGCGGACACGCGTGCTTCTGACGTCAACGCGCACTGCATCCTGGGAATTGGAGTCTAGTTTGGGCGACCCGGCCATTTTAATCAAAAGCCTCAAAGCCACTTTAATTTCCCCTTAAAAATAAATACATATATCATTGGAAGCCCACAGAGAACATTATCAACACCATTTAAGGAAAGTGAAGAAAATAATCTTGCATTACATAACAATTTGGCATACGCTTTTATCCAAAGCGACTTACAATACGAGGAAACATTCCAAGTTTCAGGACCCTGTGAGGAGAGTACTAAATGTTGAAATCTTTATATTGGCACGTTGTACTCTGTAAGATTTAAATATAATTCTAGTCCTGTCTATGCAGTTTCATACTGGGTGTTCACATCCAAATGGCATCTAAAGGTTTGAAAAAAATCAATTTTTTTAATATAAAATATACACCATAGCAGGTCTTGATCACACCTGATTTCACCTCATTTTCATGTTTCCGGAGTTCACACCTCATATAGATCACATGCATGTATCTTTGTGCCATAAGTCATTTTTGAAAATTCTTAGGTCTTTCTTATATGTTTTTGGCAAGAAATGGGGAAAATCTATTTATACACTCCCAGTTCACCTTCTTTGGCAACAACCTATCAAAACATTGAATTTCTAGAAATATCTTGGAATATTGGTATAATGCCTATGTATCTCAAAATGATGAATTGGCTGTTTGTCTTGACATCTCACAACATTGAAATAAGGAGTTACTGAATTCCACACAAGTAATTATTTCAGAACGAGTCACTATTTCAACACAGTAAGTCAAAGAAAAAAAGTGATTTGGAGAAACTAGATCAAAATATTGACAGAACTGCCCTGGATTTTTTCTTTCCTTTCCAATTTCGTCCTCTCCTTTCCTCCACTTGATGGGAATGAGTTTCATTATTGAGCTGAACCGTGCAGCTTTTGGGAAACACTCTTAAGATTATTTTATTAGCAGCCATTGTTTCCCTTTCTGTTGTTCTCTGTGTTGTTTGAAGCTGAACTTTCCCCTCTTGTCAGCACTGTAATCTTTAGTGCTTTAGCTGCTTCCAGCAGGTACAGATAAGGGATTTGAGAGAAGCATGGATTGGTACCTTAGCCATAGCATCTGCTCAGTGATGTTCCATTCTGTGTCCTCAGTGTTTGACCTTTGAAAGTTGATTTATGTTCTTTCATTATTTCCAGAAGGATTACGGAGGGTCACCCAGTCTTAATAAGTGCTGTGCGGCGAAGCAGGCCAGAGCAGTTTGAGGTTTCCTGTGGATTGTGCCTCGTCTTCCACTCAGAAGCCGAGAGGCTGTCTTCCAAACTACAACAGCCACACAGAGGACCATACACTTCACCCGTCAAAGTTTGCGAGACATGTGGAGGCCGTCATAGACCTTAAACAGGACGCAAGCATCAATCTGTGCTTTCTGCACATCAGCCATGCATCTGGAGGTAAAGGTTGCACTAAACTTCATAGTGTCATACTTGTACAACAAGCTCCCGCGACGACGGGCAGACCTGTTTGGGGAGGAGCTGGAGCGCATCCTGGTATCACGCTTTGAAGGGCACTGGTACCCTGAGGCGCCTCTGCGCGGTTCCGCTTTCCGCTGCCTGCACTTGGGAGCCCCTCGGGACCCTGTTGTGGATCTGGCAGCCAGGAGGAGTGGGCTGGACACGGAGGAAGTCCGTGCCAACGTCCCTCCAGAGCTCAGTATATGGATCGACCCTTATGAAGTGTCCTATCAGATTGGTGAAAAGGGGGCTGTAAAGGTTCTCTACATGGAGGATCCCCCAGGTTTAGGGGTCGAGGGGGAAACATCAGAGGGCGCTGGTGCAATCACTAAGGGAGATGTGGAGTTGGAGGAGGGAAAGAGTTTAGGCTTCAACCCTGACGCTCAAGTCTTTGTGCCCATTGGTGGCCAGGTGTCTCCAGTCATGCTGCCTTCTCTCTCCAGTTCTCCCACTCCGCTCTGCCAGGGTCTGTTCAGCTATGCAGGCCCAAGTAGTCCAACCAATCCAAATGCGCACTCCAATGCTTCCTCCCCTTCACCACCCAGCACAGGGCTGCCGTACCCTCACCCAGCTGCCCCGCCCAGCACCCGCCCAGCTCCACAGCAGATCACCTTCACCACAGCCAGCTTTGCAGCCACCAAGTTTGGCTCCACCAAAATGAAGAAGTGCGGGGCATCAGGAGTGGTGGGTGGATCCAGCAGTGCTGGCGGAGCTCCTCAGCAAAGAATGCTGAGCCATTCTCCCACCACCATATCTCCCTTGGGGCTAGTGAAGCACAAGCCCATTTCTCTCTCCATGCACTCCCTTGCCGGCCAGGTTTCCAGTCAGCTTTCCCCGAATGCCAAAGAATTTGTCTACCCTGCTGCCCAGGGGCCTCTCTACTTTGACACTGAAGCTCTACCCTTGACCCACACTGGCCCCTTCCAGGCTCCACCCCCACGTCCTGCCCACCCCCATGCCTCCTTTGACCCATTCTCCAGCCCACACCCAGGCCAAGCCATGGGCGTTATCAGCGGCAGCAGTGGGATTTCCTTCATGGAGAAGCCTCCGTTTGTGGAGGGCCTGGGGGGATACAACCTGCAGTATTCCAGCCAAGCCTTCCAGCCTGTAGTTTTGGCCAACTGAGTTCAAGCTCTGGAGAGTTGGATACTAATACTGAAACACTTCTTTTGAGAACTTTTTCACTAGTTCACTAATACAAAAAAATATTGTGACTACTAAAACCACAATTACCAGTGATTGTTATTCTTCCTCATTAATTATCATTGAAGGGTATTTTTTTTTCTTGTCAAACATTCTCCTCTGGGGAGTAACGAGCCTCCTGCTGCACGTTTCCATTGAATGTCAACTTGAGGAAGAAGGTCACTTTGGTCAGGCGTGTTGTATAGTTCTTCGTTATAGTTTTTTTGAAACTTGGCTGAGCAGCAGCGGCTCACTTGAATGGTCCATTGATGCAGTGCAAAGATTTGAGTCTAGGCTGGGATATGCTGACAAGTTATTCTGCTTTGTTGGGAGGTTCTAGAAACCAGAGGATGGGACCTTGCTTACATTGTCTAGTTGTGCCTCACTTGCCACATTTGGAGGATTTGTAGAGTTGAATTGTGTGGGTGGTTTTTGTTTGTTTGTTTGTTTGTTTTTGTGCAAACAAAGTGTCTTACGGTCCTTCTACCCATCTCTTTACTCCCTGCGGCTCGTAAGTGTTTTGTCAGGGCTGTGAATGCACACACCTCTACAGTGTGAAGTTTTTAAATATTTTGAGCTGAGGTTTCACATGGATTTTTTGTGGGGGGTAGGGGGTGCAGAAACTGTGTTAATGCTTTAAAGACTGCAAAGCTGTTCTGGAAGTTTTCTTACTCGGAAGCCATAAACGAAGCAGGAGAGGCAGCAGTGACTGTTATATGGGCTAACTGTTCAGTTTTGTGTCTGCACACAGTTTGTTGGTCAGCAGTGCATGAAGGTGAGAGGGCAGCACTGAAGTGGATGGAAGTGTTTGTGATGAATGGCTCAACATGGCTTTGGGGAGGAGAAGGAGTGTGTGTGTGTGTGTGTGTGTGTGTGTGTGTGTGTGTGTGTGTGTGTGTGTGTGTGTGTGTGTGTGTGTGT
>JBBPCY010000142.1:1310809-1326907 GCA_037974405.1 Brachyalestes nurse | reverse complement strand
GCATGTTAATTAATTGATTATGGTTAATTGAACATGCATGGAAAACATTGTTTAAACCCTTTACAATGAAGATCTGTGAAGTTATTTGGATTTTTACAACATTGTTGAAATACACAGTCCTGAAAAAGGGGCGTTTCTTTTTTTGCTGAGTATAAATTCCTGCTGCAGTATTTTCCTAGTAACACAAACAGTGGTTTGGAGTTTGTTCTCTACACTGTATTACATGTATTAGTGGCATAAGTAGCAATGAGGTTGCATGTTAAACTATAAAAGGTATTTTCAAGTCTAGTCAGTTTGGGACGGACTAATCACACTTTTTCTTTGTTTCAGTCCATTTTAACAGGTGTGAACACTTAACCCGCTCTCAGGGGTGCATTAAAAAAATAAACAAAAAAAAGGTGATCTTAACCTGCTTCCAAGTGAACCCTGGTTCATTTCACTGCTGATGGGGTACTTTCTTCTTCTCCACTGCTGTCTTCACAACCTGTCTGAACATTTGATTTTGTTAGACGTTCACATTGGTGCGGGACTACCTACACATGCCACATCTGGAATCACTTGTTTCTTCACTGGTTCAGGTTTTAAGTTAGATGTGCTTTGTTTTGCTTGAATGATTCATATGTAGGCCATTATGTGGCTTAACAAACAAAAAGAAGTAACCAATCAGGTACAGGGACTGAGCTGAAAATGAGAACCTATGATCCTCTGGAGGAAGAACGGTTCCTCAGGACGCCTGGAGAACTGTTCAACACTACTTTAAAAATACAAAAATGTCTGGCTCTTTGGAAGCAAAATATGAAGAAATTAAGGGGTGGATCAAGACTGTACTTCATACATAGTCACTTAGTATTGTATCCTGGATACAGCGACCTGGCACTCATCCATCTGTTTTGTGCTTTCTGAAATTAAGTGCTAATGTATTGTGGAAATAATTTGGGGTTGTGTGTGATTTCCAGATGCTGTATTGAGAAAAACATTCTCCATGCCCTCTGCTCAGACCTTCAGCTTTATCTCCTCGTTACTGGTGATGCTAGGGTTATTGAAGGTAAACCCCACTGACACACATTCCCTGGTCCTCTAAGCAACTTGTCTCATATAGACATTACAGCACCATCACTCGAAGCTCCATCTGTGCAACAATCATCTGTGCATATGTGTGATTTGGGGAGACCTGGTGGGTGGGAATTTGGCTTTTTTATGACTAAGTTGGGGAAAATCAATGGATTGATGAACGCAGTTATCATACCACCCCCCCCTTCTCTTATTCATGCTCTCTGTCTGTCTGTTCGTTCGTCTGTCCGTCCATCCATCCGTGTGTGTAGAGTGAAGATAAAGTGAAGCCAGTGGCAGTAGTCTCGGGTCATTTGCAATGTTTGGAGCATGCAGTAAGGCAGGACTACTTCCCCCGAGAACACATTGCTGTGCTGCATGCATTCATGACCAGGTAAACATTCGTGACTGTTTTTACACTGTTAGGCCTCAGTATTTCAGTTCTTTTTTTTCTCCCTAATGAATTTGCAACAACTTGCCATTAATTATCAGTTAGGGCTATAAAATCAATCAGTACTTTTTGCAAGTGTAAGCATTCTAGATGCTGATTCATGATCTAGAACTCCAGCCTTTACATCGTCAACACACACACACCGCAGTGTATAGCTAAACAGGTAAAACTCAGTCAGAAACTGTAATTTTAAATAGTAGTTTTAAATGTTTAGATGTTCTGAGACCTTTCTTGTGTGTGTGTCTGTCTGTCTTCTCACCACCAGACCAAACAAGTCATTGGAGCTGTGTGCCAGCGCTCGAGACAGTCTGAGATCCACACTGCAGAGACTCCAGCCAGAGAGCTAAAACATGCCCCCCCCCCACCCACACACACACATGTGTAGCTGACAGATATTTGGCTGTTTCTCTGCTCACCTTCTATTTACTGGACTCAGTGTTTGAAGATCTCAGCTGTGGAGAACTTTGTGGGAGAATGAAAAAAAGTAATTTGACGTCCCCTTGGAGGACATCTGCGGTACTGCAAGACCTTTAGACAAGACAAGCTTCATGGACTAAAACATGGACTTCTGATCCTTTCACTCCACTGTGTTTCATTTTAATAACAATGAATAATAAAAATGGTTTCAGTAAAAGAAAAAGGGAAGTTATGTCCGATGGCCAGTAGCAGTCCCAGACTGGGGAGAGCTGCAGTAGTGGCTTTGGCTTTGGCTTGGAAGCAAACTCGTTTTTTCATGTTCATCATAGTTTCTTTCTTGGTATGAAGACACTGAAGCCAAGACAAACTCTTTTGTCCATGAGGGTTTTTTGTACACCTGTAAGGTTTCAGTGCTGATATAATGAAATATGTGGCATCATTATCTCACTTGGACATGCCCTAAAGGCCTAATTTTTTGAACCTTCCTAGTTTTAAATGTATTCAGTTATTGCAAACATGAGGTGAAAACATGATCATTTGGATTAAAACATTTTAAAAACATTGGGCTCGAGTTTGGTTGGAATAAAAAATTTGCAGCCACAGCGCCCCCCAGTTCTAAAAGCTACTTCACCTAAACCTTATACATAAAATAGCTATGAATAGGTTGTGTGATGTGTGAGAAACGTTTTTGGATGATTATGGGTCAAAACCGTGCCCAGTCTACTGACGTGAAAATCAAAAGATTATCTACATTGAAACACTCAATTATTTATAGGTAAAAAGAAAATGTTAACAGTTTTCTTTCTTTGGTGCTGTCGTGACTAATTAGCTGTAGCCTTTGGTCCAAACAACATGGTTGTGGTTAAAATTCACTGATTTGATTTGATTTTGGTTAAATATTTTATCATAATTTATGAATTGGAATGTGACTCAGGGAAAGAAAGATCGAGTGCTTTGAAGCTCTAAATAAAAGTGTAGGAAGTAAAAAGAATGTATCTTCCTCTTAGAAATTGAGTAAAAGCACTAGTAAACAGTTTTAGAAGTTTTAAGTATTTAAAGTACACATCTTCTGATTAAGTACTTATAGGACTGGTTTGTCAAAATCCCAAATATACAGTTTTCCATGGACCCTCAATGTAGCTGAGCGAAGACATATTGATGTCCAGATATTGATTCTATTGATTACTTTAGTGATGGAGCTACCAAGCCAGTGTCTCTAAGAAACACCAGATGTCATGGACATTCATAACTAATTTATAGTGTTCAGTAACTGTAATGTTTTGCTACTTTTTAAAGCTCTCATGAATCAAATAGAACCATGGTCCTAATTGTGGACTACATGGACGTCGTCCATTTAGTGGTAGACACTTATTATTAAGCTTCTTGACCCAGAGTCTTCTAAACCACATCCACAAGTCCACACTTGCTTAATGAAGACTTGAATGTGGTGTGAGTGGATTGAAGGTTTTGTGGGGATTTATTTACAGAAAAGATTTGCCTATTGACATTTATTGTTTGCAACATTAGCCCTGTTGCTCTAGTTCTGAACAAAACAAAATTTAGACACCAAACATGTCTTGTCTAATCAACTACATGAGAGATAGGTGGAATATCGTGTGGATTTGAGTATAATAATGAAGCACAATTACTTAAGAATTGCCTTCTTGGAATTACTTAAGCATATTATTTCTGTATACAGTGTTCCCCGCAAATTGTGGTTCAGAGTTCAGTAGTTTGCGGATTTTTTCTTAGAACCTAACTAATAATTGTTCACGGAAACCCCTGCAAATTCGCTGAAATGGCAAATATCCTCCACATTTTTTTTTCGTGCCAATATATAGTTTTTCATGCATTTTAGTGCTAAATTAAAAATATAATTTACTAATTTTGTAACAGATATTAACAAATTCAGCTAAATTTTCATGTAAAATATACATTTTTTAGTACTGTTGAGAGAAAACAAAGCAACCATATTTTGTCTGCTGCCCTGTGACGCATCTCTGCCAAATGCAGTCCAGCATTCCTGCATCATAACAGTTTCAACAATGTTTCACATTGTTCTCGTGTTTTTTGTTTTGTTCTTCTTAAAGCCCTGTACTGTTAGTACTGTAAATAAAAATAATTATTACTGTATTTACCCTGCTTATACCAAAGAATGAATGACAGTACAGTATATATTGGGGTAACATCGGTATTTTACATTCTAGCACTGTGGGAGACAGCAGATCAGTGAACACTGTACAGTACGCATGCGGGTTAACAGTTACAGTTTTTTAAAGAGTAATTTTGTTATAAGTTTAAAATGAAATTAAAGTGTTTTGGCAGCATATTTGGGGGCATATTCAGGGTCTATGCTATAAAAATAGGCATTTTTAGGCCACATCACAAATTTGACGTTTTTCACAATTCGCAGGTGCCCTTGGAATGTAACCCCTGCAAATTTTGGGGGTTTACTGTATTCAAGTATATTATTTAACCCCAGCCAAAGAGCCTCACATATTCTTACTGGCATCTCAAACCATATCACGACTAAAGCCCCCTTTTATTTTCCTGACCTGTAAACTGTTCACGTCTTCTTATCACTGCAGACAACAAATCTGCACAGTAGACGGCCTGTGTGCTGTGACCATATTTAGGTCCTGTTGGACGGGTGGCCCATATTAAGACAATGGGAGACATTGACTCTTGGGTAAAAGATTGTGTACTCTGTTGCAACCTGTGTTTGCTGAGTGTAGAACATTCCGGGTCAAGGCCATGGGGTCTGCTCTCAGAATAGTGACCGTTTGTCATACGTGAACACACCACAGCACCCATTGTGCACAGCAAGAAATTCTATCTCTGGATTTAACCCATTCACCAAGTGTAGCAGCACGCAGCCACGAACATCGTGTGGCCCAAGGAGCAGCGTGTGGGAACGGTACCTCAGAGGTGCCACTAATGTCGTGATTTGAATCCACGACATTATGGTCACAGGGCCAATTCCCTATAGCCACTAGGCCACCAGTTGCCCCGTGCACATATTTTAACCAATAGTACTGGGTACACGGCACAAGACAGGTAATGAAGCAGAATTACGGAAGAATGTTCCCTCCTGGAGTTCATATTAATGAGAATTACTGTCACTCAGACAAACAGTAGGTGTGAGAGAAGAGGCGGAAGTAAGGAGCACAAATAAAATGTGTTAGAAGTCGCTCTGGATAAGAGAGTCTGCTAAATGCCTTAAATGTAAATTAGGTAGTAGTAGTATGGGTGGTGGGAGATTTTTATTATTAGTAGTTGTATTAAGGGTTAGTACTGGGGACACAGCACAGGACAGGTAGTAATATAGTAGGAGTAGTAGGGCTAAAAGCATGGTTCGAATTACGGGGGTATTGGGTGGTACCTCCTGATCAAAACCCAGACCCCCCCCCCCCCCGGTGGCATCTATTCGTATTGACGCGGTAGCGGACCATAATGGTCATTACCCCAATTATGGTGGGGTAATTCACACTGAGTAATAGTCGTGGAGGTGGTATCGGAGGTAGTGAGGTAGTAGTAGTGGTGGTGTTGCTGGTGATGCAAGTGGTGGTTGTAAAGTGGCAAAAAGTGGCTGGTAAAAAGCCTTATACTGTGGGCTAGTTGATTAAAAGGTTCATTTTCCACACTGAACAAAACTGAACTGCTGTAATGTCCAGTGCCAAAGACGTTCACATGACGCAAACACGGAAGCCTCGCCTGCTCTTACCCGTCTTGACAAAGGCTTCCTTTTAATTTCCTGACTTCTAAACTGTTCTCGTCTTCTTGTTATTGCAGAGAGCAAATCCGCCCAGTAGATGGCCTGTGTGCAGGGACGTAGCACACGGGGGGTGGGGGGGTTTCAACACCTCCACCTTTGCTGAAACGCGATTCCATCCCCCCACTTTTGTCAGATTAAATTGTATTAAATTGATTAAATTGTATTTATAATTTGGCTTCCCCATCCAAGAACACCCCCACTTTTGGAAGCTTGATACATCCCTGCCTGTGTGTGCTGTGACCACATGCTGAGGTCCTCGCTGCGTGTCGGACGGGTGAACCATATTAAGACATGGGATGGAGTGTCCATATTAAGACAAAGACCATATTAAGAAAATGGGAGACGTTGACTCATGGGTAAAAGATTGTGTACTCTTTTGCAACCTGTGTTTGCGGACTGGAGAACATTCCGGGTAAGTTGGTAAAAAATATGTGCACAGTGACAGAGCACTTTACCCAAACTATAATTGTAATGTATAATGATGTAATGATTCATCATATATATATGGGCAATGATGAATCATTACATCATTATACATTACATTTATACAATTATTTACATTTATACAATTATACAATTATATACATTACAATTATATATATATATGGGGAATTAGCTAGGAGTGGGGGCAGCAGTACTGGGTTGAACAAGGTGAACAAGGGAAGACAGAGAAGGAAGAAAAGAGAACACAAATAAAAGCACAACACTATCATGGTCAGTCACGTCCACAGGTCAGTTTAAGTGTCTTAGTACTGGGGACATGGCACAGGACAGGTAATGAAATTACAATTTTATTTTTGCTAAATCCCCCTGCAGGTTAGGATCTTACTGACTGACTGATTCACTCACAGACAAGCAGTAGGTGGCGCTACACTTCAAAAAGTCTATCAACACACCTAGTATACACATCAGGTCTCTTAAAAACCACATATTCTAATAACTGGTGCAGTAAAACAGCAGTGAACACAACATAACCATGTGGGCTCAAACTGAGTGTTCTCACTTGCAGCATAAACAGTTATTTAGCAAGTGATTATAATCTTTTGAGCACTAGAGTACAGTTGAAAAGTTTGAACACCATTGGTCAATTTACTGTACATGTAGAAGTAGCATCATTACTTGGTAATAGTAGAGAGAGCAGTTGTAGTGGTAGGGCTAATAGTAAGGGTAGTTGTAGTAGACATACTTGTAGAAGTGGTAGTGGTGATGGTGGTTGAGATAGTAGCAGTAATTATGATGGTGGATGAGGTAGTAGTATAGTGGTGGAGAAGGTGGTAGTAGCAGTAGTAGTAAACTGGTGGTTATTGTGGTCATAGTACTTATAGTAGTAGTTGTGGTAATGGTGGTAGTGGTAGTCGCGGTTGTATGTGAGAATATGGGGAATTTAGCTAGGAGTGGAGGCAGCAGACCGTGCGAACAAGGGAAGAAAGAAGAGGAAGAAAGCAGCTCACAAATAAAACACAGAGAGGAGTAAAAAAGGCCAAAAATCAGTTTAAGCAAGTTAGTACTGGGAACACTGCACAGGACTTTCCTGACCTGTAAACTGTTTCCATGTCTTCTTCTTGCTGCAGAGAACAAATCCGCCCAGTAGATGGCCTGTGTGTGCTGTGACCACATGCTGAGGTCCCCTGCATGTCGGACGGGTGAACCATATTAAGACATGGGATGGAGTGTCCATATTAAGACAAAGACCATATTAAGACAATGGGAGACCTTGACTCTTGGGTAAAAGATTGTGTACTCTGTTGCAACCTGTGTTTGCGAAGTGCAGAACATTCCAGGTAAGTTGGTCAAAATATGTGCACAGTGACAGAACACTTTATCCAAACTATAATTTTAATGATATTTATAAGAATATGGGGAATTAGCTAGGAGTGGAGACAGCTGACCAGCGGAACAACGGAAGAAAGGAGCTCACAAATAAAAGCAGAACGACACAGGGTCAGTCACGTCAACATGTCAAGGCCAGTTTAAGGTTTTTAGTACTGAGGACATGGCACATAAACTGACTGCCAGACAGCCCTTTGCTAGCAAGAGAACTGCAGGTTACTGAGAGTCTGGGAATACATTTATGACCTATATTACATTTATGACCTATACAAAAGTGCCTGACTCTACCATGCACAGGGCTGCCAACTCTCACACAATGAGCGTGAGACACACGCATCTGACTGTCTTCACACGCTCTCATGCCATACCTCTAAAAAAATCTATTTCTCTGTCGGATCTAGGCTGCCCATTGTGCACAGTCCTCAATGGTAGGTGGGGCACCTAATGATGCAGCAGACCTTGGCAAATGAAAAAGCAGCACCCCCCAACCCCACCACACCCCCCCAGACACACACACACCCACCCCGCTCAACACTCGGTCACACACCCCAAAAATCTCACACTAAAGTTTTTTGGAAAAGTTGGCGGCCCTGACCATGCAGGACCTTCATTAGTGGGCCTCTTTTATAACCAGCTTATTAACCTCAATTTAAGGAGTCAGGAATAACCTGCATCATTACTACTAGGAGTGCAAAAGAAGAGCACTGCCTTTCCAGTTTACTCAACGGATCATTTTTATGTTTATTCATAATGTCAGCAGAGCACCATGCGCTAGTTACTGAGCCTGTTTCACCAGAGCCCTCTCTTATTATGGTCTGTAAAACTGCCCTGCACATAAGATAAGAATATGTTCTCCTTCCATGCCAAGTGTCAGCGGCAAGAACTTGGGTCATGATGGCACTAGGAAATGGTGTCCTGAATCAGTATCTTTAAAACAGTAACTGCTGGGTTAAAAATAATTGGTTTACAAAATGATTTAATTTATATTTATTAACCCTTATAGTCACACGTGAACACACCACAGCACAATGTGAAATTCTTTCTCTGTATTTAACCCATTCGCCAAATGAAGCAGTGGGCTACCGCCAACAAGGGACACCCGGGGAATAAAGTGGAATATGGAACAAAACTGTTCAGGAAATTAATGGGAAATCAATTCTCCACTGAAAACTCACTGTTTTTTTCTAAATTAAGCAAGTAAAATGTGAATAAAATGGGTGGTTTGGTGTAAAAAAAAACATTCTACAATACACCAATGTCTTAGACATTTGACTTTATTTCATGACAGTTTTTAGAACGGCCTAAATGTTTTATTTTTTTTGCTGTGAAGCAAATGAGTCTCCCATACATTCCGTATAAACACAAGAAACACATTTAGGTTCACTGGCTTGGATATCAAATAAAATTACTATATTTGTGTTGTAGATGTGATGCCTGGTTTCATTCACCACCATGTCAAAATAAATTCTCTAGATAGTACCACTTCCCATCAGACCATTCAAAACTGTTTAAATCTCAGCATTTGAGTTATGCATGCACTTAAAAAAGTCAGTGGAATTCCACTTTAAATCATAAATCGTGAGGGTGGAGGTGTCTTTGAGGTTCTTCTTGATGATAGATGTGGGGGGCGAAACATGGTATCTGGTTAATAATATTTTGCTCCACTCCTGGTGTGCAGTGATGTGATCTCTCAGGACATGTACTGTGCGTGTGCTTTGAGTCAGAATGGAACAATGGGAATTCCCACACAAAACACTATATACCATAAACAGGTTTTTTTCCCCAAAAGGTGAATAAAGTATGTCAGTCTACATGTACAGTTATTTAAAATATTAATATATAGAACAACATCTATATGTACACAATTTCAATAATTTCACAGACAAAAGAAATAAACAGTAATACTTCAGTAATAAAACATAACTCAAGTTAATCAGGGGTTAAAAACAAATATTCATCAAACAGCTACAGTTTAGTCATTAAATCAAACAGCTCGAATGGTCATTAGTATTCACAGCAGGTCAATTTTTTGTGCAACATTGTGCTATGAGAGTCTCTTTCAAAAAGTTCTATAGCAATAATAATCTCCAATAATAATCAGCTTCAGACTCACAGACATGCTCATCCAGCAGGACCTTTAACTCCAAATGTTTACAGAGCAAATCTGTCCTTCCACAACTTTTAAGTCTGAATTAAATGACAGCAGCGTAAACGTTCTCAAACCAAGGGCTTTCCAATCCCATGGTTATTAACATTCCGTATTCAGGACTTTTTGCTGGGATATACAGTGCTTTTAAAACGTTGCTCTTTTGATCCGATTGTCATTCTCCAGTGTGTACAAACCTCCTTTGAAGGCAGAAGCGACTGGATCCACAACTTCACCATCTCTAAAACAGCCCAAAGTCTCTCTCTCTTTCTCTACCCCTATCTCTTTTTCTACCTTTCTTATGCTTTCTTGGGTCATATTCCTCTTCAAACTCTTTATTGCTACTCTCACTGTTCATCTTCACTTTATTCTGGTAGTTCCTCCATCTCTCTCCCTCTCTCTCTCCATCTTGTTCAGGATTTGAGGCCCATTCGAGCCATGAGCTGCTCGTACACAGTCCAGGCCATCGCTGCCATCATGGTCCTCCTAAGAGAGCGTGGCACAGCTCCACTGAAAAACCCCACCAGGCCGTGCTTCTGAAACACACAGGAAACACACACCAGAGTTGGAGAGATTCATTTACATTTAGTTCACTTTACGAAAAATTTCAATGGAAACCTGCTCCTTGAAATGAAAAAGTGAAACATGATGAGAGGGGGTGAGAATTAATGAGGCAGTGAACTGCAGTAGAACAGAACGTGATTAAGAGACAGGGTTAATACATCAGCCATTACAAGGCAGCGTACTGAAGTAACCCTGAGCTCAGAGCTGAGTGATCTTGAGATGGGATCGCTACAAATCACACAATGTTCAGCCTGACCCACATAGCACACAGGGCCAGGAGGAGACCAGGTGTTCACAAACTCCTCAAAGTCTGGAGCTGTTCCAAATACAGTCAACGTTACAAGTGAAAAAGTGATAAAACACAGACAAGCCCTGCCTTTAAATGTCCATCTCGTGTGTGTGTGTGAGAGTGGACAGAAACTCTCATAAGAGACAAGTGTCATCTTTTCCTGTCAGGTCTGTTATTAAGGCAAGGGGTGACTACTGTAATAACATTTACTGAAAAAAAATGAAATCGATTTCTGCAAGAAAAGGCAAAGTGTAATGCGCGGTTTCTATGGTAACTGCGGTTTCTTACTAGGTGGTAAGGTTACTAATGGTTGCTATGGTGTTACTAGGTGGTTACAACAGTAATGGTGCAGCAGTTACATTCTGGTGCCTCCAACTTTAACTTCTTAACTTTCTGTGAAACTTAGAGGCAGACATGTGATTCTACTCACCACCACTATGAACAATTCTGACTGGCTGCATTTCTCCAGAATGGAGCAACCCACACCAATCAATGAAATATAATTAGACTGCGTATGTCTAGCAGCTGGAGAATCAGTGTTCAGCACAGGCTCATACACACTCACTAAACCTGCCAATTAAACCAGGTGTGTTTGAGAAAGAAGGCCTGAAAAGGGGGTTGGGGCTGTCACAATTAATTGATTCATCGATCTGCTACTCAGATTTTAAAAATCATAAATTAACATTTTCCATTAATACATACGCAAAATTAATAACCAATTTGTGGAATTATAATGCATATTATAATGCAGAAAAAATGGTGGAGTTGGAGGAAATCAATTACCATGTAGATGTAGTGGATGGCATCAGTGGTCTTCCTGAAGAGATGGGGGCTCACCTGGACGTGAGTTTTAACCACGTCTGCAGGCTGAGTGATCAGAGAGGCCATCACACCAGCCACAACCCCACAGCTAAAGTTAGCCAACGGTGCATAGACTGATTGACTAATCTCTGTAGAGAGACAGAGAAAGAAAGAGAGTCAGATGTCACAGACAGAAAGCAATGGATCAACAAATCAGAATCAGAATCACAATACTTTATTTATCCCGAAGGAAACTGTTTACAGGCTGCCGTCCGTAACAGCGCCCGGCCCTCCGACCTTACATACAGACACAATTGGGGATACAAATCAGTCGCAAGGTGCAATAGAAAAAGGATACATTAGAAAAGAAGAAGAGGGAAAAGCCCCTCCCAGACTGACCTTGATTAGGATAGTGTGGGACTAGGAAAAAAAACCCGCATCAGGCACATAAAAAACACGCACAAGCACAAACAACCGAAGGCGTGGGATACGGGGAAGGTAGATTGCATATCTGTATCTATGAACGTAGGTATATGTGCGTATGTGTGTAAATAATGTGTGAGTCTGTGAAGTCTAAAGAGTGTTCATCTGGAATCCTGATGTCCACAGTCTCAGTCCTCGCAGTCTCAGACCTTGGACAAGGGGGTCAATATATTTGGGTCAATATATGCCAATTTCGCATCCATCACTTGTCTCCAGAGTTGAGCAATTCCCGTTGTAAGGCCATTACTTTCTCCAAGATGTTTTCCAATTTATGGTCAATAACCACAGTCTGAGTATTAACAGCTCTACTCACCACAGTTTCAATCTAGCCAGCCAGCTTAGTGGGGCCTTGAGCACTGACCGCTTTTACCAATTGTCGATACAACTGGGCCTCACCTAATCCAATCAGCAGAAACCCTGTTATCAAAGTTCCGAATAAATAGATATCTTCGATATCCTCCAGAGACAAGAGCAGCCAGGCACACGATGCGCCACTTCTCCCACCCGTCCATCGTGTATCCAGCAGCAAACATTCCTGCAGGACAGTTAGGTTCCCCCGAACCCAGGCTTCTCATAGAGAAGATGGTGTCAATTGCATTGAGAGACCAGTTGATTAAAATCCATAGTTCCTTTAAGTTTGAAGAGCAGGGCAAAGAGAGTCTCAGAGATACAAACCAACAAGACAAGAGGAGCCAGCAAGGAGAGATAGGTAGGGAGGTAGGGAGGGAGAGGAGAAAAATGTGACCTCCTTCGTCCAGAACATAAGAAAGATTAGGAGGAGAGCTACATAGGTCTTAGGTTATCCTCTAATACCAGTTGTACCTGTAACTAAACTGAATGGAACCTGTCTGACAGTGTGGATGGGCTTTTAAAATGAACTATGATCCTACACCACATTTGCACTGTGTAACACACACACACACACACACACACACACACTCATACTGACCGTATGGCAGAATGCTCTTGGTCTGGCTGTAGAACATGACGTAGATACCGGAGAACGGGGCATCCCGGAGCAGGGTGGCCGTCAGCCCAGAGAACAGCCCCCTCGGCCCCTCGGTCTGACACACACTCCGCAAAGCCCCCGCTACGCTGCCATAGTTATAGTGGCCACTCTGCAAAACACATGGTAAATGAATACCATTGACTGACATTCACCAGGTGTTCCAAACAAACACCATACACACCATACACTGTCTGCTTAACAATGCAGCAAAAACAGGGTGGGACAATATGACCAATCATATGCAATTATAAACTGAAGGTACTATAAGAAGCCTAAGATTGAATGTACTATTGTGAATGTAACACAGTTTCTGTTTTTTAATTTTGTTTAGGAAAATGAATACAGGCAGTTTGATATATTATATACTGTTGTAATACAGCAAATATCAATCAGATGAAAATGCAGGGTATTAACCCTTAGAACAAACATATAGAAAATTATTGTTGTATGGCCAAACAGTTCCTTACATGGAGGTTCACCCACTTTGTGTTGATGCTCAAGGTGTTAGATGTCATGCTGAGCTTTGTTTGGTGTTCACGTGGTTATTGTCTTTTTAAAAGAGGGGAAAAGCCCAAAAAAACTCAAAAACACCCAAATATCTTTTATTTTAGGTTTTAAAAACAAACTGGAAAAAAACAAGATCTTTAAACCTGGGAGAAATTTCAGGTTAGTCTCCGCACACAACTGGGTGGGGAAAACTCGCAGAAGGAAGGGGGTCCCAAAAGCGTCTGAGCAGCGGTGCGCCAAGTGAAAGAGCGGCAAACGGCGAGCATGTAGGAGAACAACCACTGATTTTCGACTGTTCTACACCGTTGTTATTTGTTGAAATCAGATTTTACTAATATACTCAAAGAGTTCTAAGGGTTAAGTCCTTCTGGACTATTCAACCACGGACATAAGTCTGTATTTGACATACTCCAGATTGAGATGTGAGTGCTATTATCAGGAGATATCAGGAGAGATACAGAATACCTCTAAGACAATGAAATTGCCAAGGCGGAACTAACTGTGGTAAAATGATTGTTATTGTGATCAATTAAGTCTCAATATGCTTTTCTGCCTTATCGTCCACCAAACTGACTATTTTCACAACTAATCACTGACAGTGCTGTAGTAACGTAGGCTCAGTGACCCCCTTTGTTGGGTTCAAAATGTGACGTTTGTTAAAGATTGTTGTTCCAAGTTTATCAGTTTGTGATAAGTTTTTTAACCACTAGATGAGATGAGGTTGAGGTTATGCCGGCTGTAAAAATATCGTGTGTCCTGCTGGCGCAACCCTTGATAAAACAGCAATTACTCAGTAATGATAACGTTGGTCCTCATGACTGTCTGTTACATATTCAGATGAGTATTGTGACTCAAATGGAACACGTCCTTCTAAACTCAAAGCCACCTCTATTTCACAAACACACACACACACAAGTGAAGATGTTTCTACTTTGTGATTATATTCTAATTTAACACACATTTTCTCTTTATTTTCTCTCATTATATTATTAGCAAAACTATAACTAACTTAGTTAAAAGTAATACAGTAATCCCTCGCTCTTTGCGGGGGTTACGTTCCAAGAGCACCCGCGTATAGTGGAAAAACTGCGTTGTGTTTTAGTTCAAAAAAATGCCTAAAAATGCCTATTTTAGTGCCTATAGTGTAAACGCTATATATGCCCCCAAACATGCTCCCAGAACACTTTAATTTCATTTTAAACTTTAATGCATTACCCTTAAAGAAAATGTAAAGGTAAACCTGTATTCACCTCTTTTCAAGGTAAACCCGTCTTTTAATTTGAAGTGTCTGAGTGATTTTCCCGCCAAGATATGCAACTCGGAAGGTCGAGGAACAAAAGTATTGGGACGCCGCAGCGATATGAACGGGTCCTTACGGGTCAACATCCAGAAAAAATATATTTATTGCCACAAATAAGCAAATAAAGGCGAAGGATATTTGCAGTTTCCGCGTTATTGTGGGGATTTCTGCGTAAAACTATGAGTTTGGTTCTCAAAAAACATCTGCGTGTGACTGAATCCACGAGTCCTGATCTGCGTAAAACTGGAGGATTACTTTTTTTTCTGAATCGTAGGATTTCTTAGTATTTAGTAACTTTACAGTAATTTAATGCAAATGCCTTAACATTACAAACTACATTACAAATGTGCTTCAATTTGAACAGTCATGTAGAATCACTGATCTTCATTTTAATGTCATCACTTTGTTTTGAACATTTCAACATTGTTTAACTTTCTGTTTAACTGGAAAAAAAATCCTGCCCCCAAACACATACACACCCACTTTAAGTACACTGTTAAACACAAACACACACCTCGAAGCGTGTTTTGATGACAGTGACAGGCAGCATACACACTCCCGCCACACTCCGGGCTCCGGCCCCCAGCAGCACGGCTTCCAGGGGGCCTGGGGCCCTGTCACTGAAAAAATGCTGTTTCAGGCTGAAGTAGGTGCTGAAATAGATCCCCACTCCTGGGATACAGCGCACAAACGACTACAGCATGAGAAGGAGGGCGAGAGAGAGAAAGAGAGGGAATGACACAAAGAGTGAAAATTAGAGAGTTAATATTACATTAGCTGTAGTGGTGCAACGGATCAAAAATCTCACGGTTCGAATTGGATCACGGTTTTAAGTCACGGATGGGATCAATTTTCGGATCAGTAAAAAAAGAAAAAAGACGAGACAAATTTCACTCTCCATGTATTTATTTACGTATTTTTGCCCATTAAAAAACATTTAACTCATGACTCATTCCACACTATTATATAAAAACAAATTAAGGTGCAATATAGGGCAAGCGAATTATTTCCTTTAATATTGACACAATCAAAAACAACTTAAAATGCAGTTTAAGGCATCATTCTTACTTTGAACATGGAGAATCTTATGTCCACATCATCAAAAAAGAAAGAAAATAAAGCAGACGTGAGCTTATAACATTTTTTTTCCAAACAGATGAGGATGTCTACATTTTCTGGGGAGACTCTCATAGAGGGGGGCATGTCTGTAGTGCAGGGCTTTGTATCTCCCACTCCACTGTGATGTAATGAGTGGTCACGGTCTACCCGTTTGTAGTTAGGGCAACAGAAGATCCTGTGACAGTTCAGTTATAGACTTTTGAAGTAGGTGCACGACGGGATATCATAGTGCGGCTCAGGCACGTTCATCATATGTTTAAATCCCTTGTTTTGCACAACTGAATGAGGCTTCATGTCTGCAGCTATAAACACCCCAATAGCTTTTGTAATAGCTTTAGCCTGGTTGGACTGGGCAGC
>JBBPCY010000142.1:1292167-1310709 GCA_037974405.1 Brachyalestes nurse | reverse complement strand
CAGCATCCTCCTCCCAACACACTCAGAGTCTCTCCTCAGCATCCTCCTCCCAACACACTCAGTCTCTCCTCAACATCTTCCTCCCAACACACTAAGAGTCTCTCCTTAACATCCTTCTTCCAACCATGGTTCTTGCAAGTTTCAATAAGTTAAATTTAAGACCTTTTTAAGACCTTTAAAGACCATTATAAGTAAAATTTAAGACCAATATGATGCATTACCAAAATGATTCAAATGATACCAAAAATTCTATTCTATTTTTTTTTAATTCAAAACAGATAATCAAAATACTTAAAATGACAGAACTTGACATACATATTCCAAACACAACACTAGCCTAGCACATACAACCTAACCCTGCATATCCAATTTCAGTTTCAAGTACTTTCAAGCTGAGCCATCTTGGAGCCAGCCCTCCTCTCATCTTCTTCTGCAAGTGCATCTGCCTCCCTGTGAAGACAGCGGACACATCCTGCAGGCTTGTCTTCCTTTTCGTAAGGTCCAAACTTTCTTAAGTTTGAACCTGTGTCACTCTCATTTTAAAATGACATTATTGATCAGATGAAACCTTCAGGTTCACCTATAGAGGCTATACCCCCCCATCTTCTGAAAGAGATTCTCCCTAGTGTTGGATCTTCTATCTTGGACATTGTTAATAGTAGCCTTACTTTTAGTCTTAACCCTTCAGTTATATCTAATTATAGGCCCATCTCTAAACTCCCTTTTCTTTCAAAGATTTTGGAGAAAATTGTTTTTATTCAGTTGAATGCCTTTTTAGACAGTAATTATATCCTTGAATTGTTTCAGTGTGGTTTTAAAAGCCTGAAACATCACTTGTGATATTCTTTTAGCAAATGACTTCTTTTTTCTTTTAGCAAGGTAACTTTGTTATTCTCATGCTGTTGGATTTGACAACTGTGTTTGATACTGTTGAGCACAGCATACTTATGTCACGTCTAGAGCATTGGGTGGGTATCAAAGGAGCTGCGTTAGACTGGTTTCGCTCTTACTTGGCACACAGAAGTTTTTTTGTGTCGGTATAAGTGACTTTATGTCTTCATCAGTGCCTCTTCATCACGGGGTGCCACAAGGTTCAATTTTAGGGCCCCTTCTTTTCTCTCTGTATTTGCTTCCTTTGGGCTCTATTTTGTGGAAACGTGGGATCTCTTTCCATTGCTATGCTGATGACTGTCAGATTTATATTCCTTTAAACCGTAATGGTCCTTATTCCATTCAACCATTATTGGAATGTCTTAATGATATCAGAGCATGGATGTCGTTAAACTATTTGAGTTTTAACGAAGAGAAAACTGAAGTTATCTTGTTTGGTCCTAGTCGCAACGCTGATCCTTCTCTTTTTTAACCTTGGTTATCTGGAGCATTATTTAAAGAGCACTGTTACAAACTTGGGAGTGATTATGGATTGTGATTTTAAACTTGACATGCACGTTGGTGCCATGGTACAGAAGAGTTTTTTTTCATTTAAGGCCTGTACTGACTCAGAAAGTCTTTGCAAAGGTGATTCATGCTTTTATTACAACCCGACTGGACTACTGTAATGCCCTTTATGTTGGGGTTAGTCAGGCTGCCCTTTCTCACCTTCAGTTAGTCCAAAATGCTGCTGCTAGTCTGTTAACTGGGACACGCAGGCATGAACACTTCTCACCAATTTTATCCGGTCTTCATTGGCTCCCAGTGCGTTATAGGATTGATTATAAAATTCTCCTTTTAACATACAAATGTCTGAATGGTCTTGCTCCACCCTACCTCTCTGACTCAGCTCTACGCACCCTCTCGGTCCCTAAGGTCCGCTGATCACTCGACCTTGGTGGTTCCAAAAGCTAGGCTCAAGCTCAGAGGGGATAGAGCTTTTTCAATCTTGGCTCCAAAACTTTGGAACGAGTTGCCGTTAGATGCTAGGCTAGCTCCATCTCTCCCTGTTTTTAAATCTCTTTTCTTTGTGCGTCTTTTACAGCTGTTGTCTGTGTTGCTGTATCTTATAGGTGTATGTGTGTTTGTAAGTTTTGCTGATTGTGCAGCACTTTGGCAACAACTTGCTTGTTTTAAATGTGCTATAGAAATAAAGTTGGTATGATATGGTATGGTCCTGCAGAGACAGCTCAGCCAGCTTTCTTTTCTGGATCTGGATTTCCTTTTCTTTTCTGACGTGCTCCTGATCGAGAAAGAGGCGGTATTTTGACCGAGCTGCACCCACAGATGCCATGAGTTCCTTGGTGAGGGGGAACTGAGTGACACCTTCCACAAAGTCACATATCAACCATTGTTTGTGGAGTCCACAGCTGCCTACTGACACCAGTTGTGCATTGTCCTGTGCATGGAGTAGGTCCAAAAGCTTCCAATTGACATCAGGCCCATCCATAGAGACTGAAATCAGCTTGCTGCGGTCCAGTGAATGCAAAACCACCTTTTGGAAAATATAAATAAATTAAAAAATTCAATAAATTAATGACCACACCCATACATTTAACTGTATAAATTCAGCTACATGATAAACTGCAACCTTTCTTCTAGTTTGGAGCTGATGCAGATTATTAAAACAGACGTTCAACAATGGCTACATAACAGAAAGAAATGAAATCACAAAATTAACAGAAATTATAACGAGGCTGAGAAGGAGCTTCTCTCCACAGGTATACTTAAACAAAACTGTTAAGTATTTTAAGTAAGTATTTGAAACTCACTCTACATTATCTAGCCCATTAATTATCTTCTTGGAACCAACATGTTGAAAACTGAATGCTGAATGCTGAATAATATACAATTGGCATGCAGAATATGAATGTGAATCTGGCATGTAGTCAACTTGTTTCCACCCCATGCGTGGGCTGTATGCCGACTGAAAAATTATTAGGCTTTGATTTCCATAGGATACAATGCTATCGCACAGATCATACGACATACTGCTCTATTTGTGTGTAAGCTGGTCATTGCGTGAACACAGAATAAACAGCCAGTGGTGGAATGTAACAAAGTATTTGTACTTCGTTACTGTACTTAAGTACATTCTTACATATCTGTACTTTACTTAAGTAAAAATAATAAAGCATACTTTTTATTTTACTCCATTTCATTTTGCGGTAATTATCTGTTCTTTCTACTCCACTACATTTCTACAATTTATGCCGCTAGTCGTTACCATCGGCCCACCGGGCAAATGCCAGATATGTGCAATGTCCAGTCCAGCACTGAGCTCCAATGATGGCAGAGTGCGCATCAATTAGCAGCAGGAGCTGGTAGACTGGCTTGATTTCAAGAAGACCTTGGCCGTATTTAAGAAAGCTATTTGAGTTCAAAAGAGCAAAGAATGAGTCCTTGGGTTTTCAGTGTATCCCATGCCTGCCTCAACCCAAAGAATGGTTGAGTGTAAAAACTCCTCTTTAAATCTGAAGAAACATATAAAGGTAAGCTGTGGTATGCTATGCTTTTGGGTCTGTAATGACATATTATGATACTGTCATCTAGCAAAATGTATGCTGACAAACAGAAATAGTATCAAAATCACACCAGTGTCTGTAGAGGTGTAAGTCAATATATCTACTATTCTTTTACAAAATGGCACAACTCAGATGTTGAGACAAACCATTGTGTGAGTACTTTTACTTAAAAAAATACTTTAAAGTCAATTTAAAAGTAAGTACTTAGTACTTTTTCTTTAAGTAAGATTGTTAATGAAGCACTTCTACTTTTACTTGAGTATGTATTTTGCAGGATATTTGTACTTTTACTTAAGCACTAAGCTTAAGTACTTCCGCCACCACTGGAAACAGCTAGCCAAACTCGTTCACTAGCCAAGAACGCGAGCGCACTGCTCGATTAGTTTTCTGACTTCTGTAGAACTTTGTCATCAATATTCACTGCAGATTAGCCTGAGACCCAGCCTGCTCTGCATCTGTCCGTCCTTCCAGACTCTTGGAAAAGGAATGTTCTGCGCATTTGCATGTAGCATGATCACGTCACATCGACTGACCAGTGATGGGCACGGCAGTTCTTTTAGATGTACTGAATCACTAGAATCAGTTTACTAAAAAAATTGTTCAAAAGATTCGTTCACCGAATCATTCAGTGCTTGGCGGGAGGAGCACGACTTCCTGAACTGATACAAGGCGTCTTTTCAGTTCACAGCTTCCGGGACAGGGAGACGAGAGTGTTGTGGCTATGTTGCTTTGACAAACACGTTTGTAAAAATAAACTTGTTTATAAATCATGATGTTTTAGGTGTCCTGTCCTATGGTTTGCTACTTAACTGGTCTACTCGGCAAATTGGGCTCAGTGAGTGATCCATTCACTGAACGTATACGCCACAGTATATTAATTGAAGGATTCACACAACATGCACTGCTCCCAAATTGTTCTCAAACTGCGGGTTTTATACACCACTTGTTCTGTGCTGTGTCCTACTGTACGTGAGTTTTTGCGGTGGCAATTTAGCAGAGTTAAAAAAATAAAGTTAGTTTTCTCTGAGGTACACTTGAACTCAACACATCCCTATCTCCCTCCGTCGCTCCTGCCTAGTGCCTGCTACAGCTGGTGAGTCTCACTCTCTTCTCATTACTGCCAACCTAACGTTTTAAGTTTGTTTATCTGGAAACTAAATCTGTTAAAACGCGCCTGCTGTGTGCTGCGGTAGCTGCGTTGCTGAGAAACGAACGAATCACTTGAGGAAGTGATTCAGTTCAGTATGTTCCCTTAAAAGATTCGTTCTTTTGAACGAATCGTTCATGAACAACACAACACTACTCGTAGAAGCAGAATAGAAGGTCACATGTGAACATATTTTATTTCAAAATCATGCTGCAGAGGAAACCTCTGCCTTTCTCAGACATGTCCTGGAAATTGTAGCTTTTGTGGACGCTAAATTGCTACTTGATCAAAAAAAATAATGTAACTACTGGAAAATAATTTGATTCAGAAAGTGGCGATCCTACAGGCAAGCTACTGGAAAATGTAGTTAAACTAAGAGCTAACAAGCTAACAAGCTAATACCCTTCCCTCTGTGCACTTATAAATGAATAATAAAATATAAAAGAAAAAGAAATATTCCTAATAAATACTAGTAAATAATACGTTACACATTTTGTTATGTATGCTTCAGTCTCACACTCAGGGTACGTGCTCAGTATAGAAAATGAAACGAAGTGAAAACAAAGACTGTGATTGGCCACTGTGTCACGTCAGTCATTTTGAAGCGGAGAACTACCCTATCACAGTAGGCAGTCACTTGTTTCACGGGTGGGACTTATTTACCATTAGAGTCCATTGAAACCTGGAAAATCCACGAGCCACTGGGGTCTGAGGAGATTTACATAGGATTGAATGAAGAGCCAGTGAAACATGTTTCACTGAAATGCTCTCTTTCACCGCGGTTGGGGGTGACGCTGTTTCACGCTTTTGACCAGTGCTGAAATTAGGAGAGCAACCTTATTTTTATGAGCATTTTTTATTTCACAACAATAAAAATGTTATAGTTATTAAGTTTTTTGTATTATTTTTCTTGGTGAAACATTGTTTCACCTGTAGTCTTATAAAAACCGCCACTGCACAGCTGTCGATTTGGCAATACTGACTCAAGTGATTCACAGACCTGAATCAGTTTAGTTAGTAACTCAGAGGGAGCCGAATCCTAAAAAGGATCCGAATATTACAGCTCTGTTCTAAACTACTAAACTACATCTACACTACTGAATTAAGAGAGTAGCTTCACTACCTTTAATCACGAATAACACCTTGAAAAGAAACACTCCATATAACTTCACTAAGAATGGGCAGTGCTAAACTACTATAGGCTGAATAGAATGATTTACACAAATGGACCAAAATAAAAAAGCACCTAAAAAGGCAATTTAAAAATAGCTTAATGTCCATGTAGGCAAAACATGGACAGGATATGGTGTTTTGAACCTTCAAAAAAAACCCAAAACAAATTGTGATAGGGGCCCTTTAACTGTGACTTTGTCTCACATAAAAAGTTCCATCTCCAATTAAAGGCAAAAGAAATACTGAGACATGTAAATATCAACAAAAATCAAGAGTCACAAAGCCATCATAGCCGTTTTTCTGATACTTGTGTTTATTTGCATAATACCATCAGTTCACAACTCCTGTCTCTGGGATGCAGGAAAAAAGTACAAAATTAAGATGGTTTTTTTTGCGTTCTCTTTTCTTGTGTCATTATGTGTGGAGAAGTAGAGAGAGATAAACACTCATTAGCTATTCATACGTTTTCAACATTAAGAATAAATTCCTCTCACTTCCCAGCAGTGTGAGCGAGAAAAGCGGCTGAGAGAGAGAACAGATCTGCCCCACCACCCTGGCTTTTCTCTGTGCTTCAGAAAAGAGACTGTAGGAAATGTCCTAAAGTGACATAAAAAAGGTCATAAGAGTAGAATGCATCTTACGTTAAGGCTATAGTGCATAGTGCTGTTTCTGTGAGCGCTGTGCTTCGCCCAGTTCCTTCTGGTTTTCCACACTTGTGTAGCGGCACGGTGTCCAATCAGAGCACAGATCCGCAACTTCGTTCAGTGCAGAGATCCTACCCACGGTGCTGTGCACGTCACTAATATTTGCACATCTGAGTTACATGAAATATGGGTTACACTGTAGCACAGCGATTTCTTTTTTTAGCCTGAAAAGCGCAAAAAATTGGAAGACGCTTTTATACAGTACAAGTGCCTCTAATTTAACAACAAAGGTGGGAGAGAGAGAGAGAGAGAGACATGGAGAGAGAGAATGCAGCAGTTTTTCTAAGTGGGTAGTATACCTTCATCCTTATATCATTATAAAAATGTCAGAATAAAATACACTTCTCTAGAACGGCTCACCATTTTGGTCCCCTTCCAATAATTTCTGTTCTTCACTTTTTACTTTCTTTACTTTTTTTTCTCCTTTTTTGTACTTGAAACACTTCTTCGCTTACATTAAGTTCAATTAGAAAAATAGATCCAGAAACGATCCCAAGAGAGCACTGGAATGTCTCCTTACAAAAATATCATTCGTCATTATTTTTAAACCCAGAGAAAGAACATGAAAAAAGATTACATTTGGTCCTCGGCTGAGTGACGAATAGCTGTTGGAAGTGATTGTCAACGGAGTGAGTGTGTGTGTGGGAGAGAGAACTCCAGTGGACAGTGTCGTCCTTGTGTTTGTGTGTGTGTGTGTATGTGTGTATGTATGTATGTATGTATGTATGTAAGAAACAGACTGCTGCAGTTCAGCACTGCAGGAAGCAGTGAGCTTCTGTTCACTCTTGTTTGGGTTCTGGGGTTTCGCTCTTGGTCTCACTCTCCTCATCACTTTCGATACCAGAGCGTGAAACGATGCGCCGCATGGTGAAGGGCAAATCTCCACGTCTGCGAGAAACACAAACACACCACAGAGGATCAGTGTGTCTGCTGTGGAAGAGGGCTGGACAAGCACCTCAGCTGTAAATGAAACATACTACACATTGTGTACTAAACATAACAGTGTTTTGCACTAACGAGATGTGATGCAGTAATGTTGTTTTGTCAGACACACAAAGATATAAAATATAGTAAAAAAAAATGTAGTGACATAGGTAGTGATATTGCTCATAAGACTATTGCACATAAACTAAGGCACATACGTAGTGACCTAAGGAACATAAATACTTCCAAACTATCAGTAGATGACAGAATGGGGTGCATTAAATGAAGCATAAATGTGCCAGTGGATGATGAAGTTGTGACTTATGTCTGCATTACCTGAGTTTGCTCTTGAGTGAGGACACCTCACGGTTCATGGCATCCGCTGACTCGGTGGCATCCTCCAGCTCGCGCTGCAGCTTCCTGCGGTTAGCGTTCGCTCTCTGTGCCTCCTCCTCAGCCTCCTCCAGCTGCCTCTTCAGCTGCTTCATACGGCTGTTCAGCTTCTCCGACTGCAGGATCAAACACACAACCAGATCAATGTACTCTAATCTACATGTTTACACATGTAATTATATTCAATATGTGATTAAATAAATGAATCCTTTATTGAATATTATAAACATATCACTTCACATATTTAACTCCAGACCATTTGTCAGTTTTCCAGACCCAGATTAAGCCTAACCTTAGACAAAAAAACAAAAACTAAAAAACTTTATACAAATTCATTGTTGTCAGTGCCGTTTATACCGAGACTAGACTTAATCAGCATTTGGGAAAACAGCCACAGATGTAAAATCAGTCAAAACTATCAGTAATTGGGCTGCAAAATTAATTGAAGGTCCAGTGTTGAACAGTGTGTACTGTGTTTGCCATATTTGTGTTTTATTCTTATTCAGTATCATGTCAAAGGAATTACACTGAAATTGTTGCAATGAATGGCTCCCTTAAGAACGGAATCAAATAAGATTCACACCCCTGATAATGAACAGTAATGAGGAGGGTTTGACCTGGTCTGTATTCTCTATAAGTAATGTAAAGGAATGTACTATATTAGTTCTGTACAGTGTTGTATAGGCTCTCACCTGGTCTTTGTACTGTTCAGAGTTGCGTCTCTCATCCTCCACCTGCAGAACAACCTCTTTCAGCTTCTTCTCCGAACGACGCACCAATTTGGATGCCGCCTGCCTCTCTCTAAACACAAACACACAATAATTGGGCTTTGAGCCACTAGCTCCAGTGTGTATTTGTAATTCATTGGTTTTGTTTTGATTAGTAGTGTACACACACACAAACAAACCCAGCAGTCACTAACATTACAAGTTTGTTCAGGCACTTCAATCTTTCAATCATTACTTTCATTTATGGGTTTCTTTACAGGGTTCCTGCATTCTGACCTGGTCTCAACATCCAGCTGTTCTTCGAGCTGTGCGATTTTGGCCTCCAGAGCGGCGATGGTGGCCTTGTACTTGCTCTTTACTGTTCCCTCCATTTCGGTCAGTTTGAGTTTCAGCTCCTTGTTCTGGCGCTCAAACTGTGACCGGGCGCCTTCCAAACGCTGGGCGGTGCTGCGCTCCGCAGTCAGCTCCACAGTGATTTGATCCACCTTAGAGGGGGAGAGAGAGGGAAATAGAGACAGAGAGAGACACAAATTTGTCATTAGCTAACTGAGCTGTTCTACTGAAGTTGTATTATTATTACTCTTTTTATAGCCAAAAATGCTTCTTGTCTGTTTGGAGCTTTGGTATGATTCCACCGCTAAAACGTTTGATCAGGGTTATTGATCATTGAAAGATTTCATTTTTGTGGTCGAGTCATCTCTGTAATGAATGGAGAAAGAGAGCTGAGGGCCGAGTCGTCTTAGGAATGTATATGGGAGCTATACATTGCGAGCACTGAGATGTCATGGCTAGGGCAGACACAAAGTGTCACAAACGCAGGGCAACAAATCAGTCTTGCGACACCGCAAGCTCATGAACAGCCTTTAAGACACTAAAGATATGGTCAGTTAATAAACATTCAGTCTTTGGTTTGCTACTTAGAGAAATGGCAAACTAAAGACAAAATACATATTAAAAATTCACAAAATCCACACCAGACACCTAGCAAGAAGATGCTAGGGTGTTTGTGCTCACCTGCAGCATGGCTCTCTTCAGCCTGTCGTTCACAAGCTCCGTGTTGCCCTGTTCCTCCTCTAGCTCCTCTTCCAACTGAGCGATTCTTGCCTCCAGCCGACGTTTCTCCTCCACAGCTAGAGAACTGTGAAGAATGAGGGAGGAGAGGAGGATAAGAGATGTGTCTCAGGAGTTTTCACTGATCATCCAACCACATTTGGAGTGATATCTGTATAATCATCCTGAACTAGAACTTCGTATGAGTCATTCAGATTTTCATGCTTTATACAGTATTTTTGCTCTTCAAATTTAAACTGCAGTGGCCTGATTTATTCATGCTGGTTTGTGGATGCTTCATGAGAAAGATTTAATTTAAAATTGGGGCATTTTTTTCATGTTTGTGTGCTCTTACGTCTTGCTGGCATGGTTGTTGATCTCGTCCTGCAGTTCGTCTCTCTCCTGCTGAGCCTGTCTCTTCATTCGCTCCGCTGCAGCCAGTTCCTACACAAACACACACATTTTAGATGTGTAGTAACACCAGTGAGAAAGAAAAAGTAAAAAGGAGGGGGAGAGAGAGATGAATAAAGGAATAGTACCTCTTGCATCTGGATCATATCTGCCTCCATGCTCTTGACCTTCTTCTCGTTCTCCTTGCTCTGGGCCAGAATCTCTTCCCTGGAGAGACGTGTGTCATCCAGCTCCCGGAGCAAGTCCTTCATCTGAGCCTGCACAATTACACACACAAGCAATTTACATATCTATTTACATATATTGTCAGCTGTTCTGAGCATTATAGTCCAGGATGAACTGCACTTTATCTTCTGTATAATGTCACAACAAGCACACATATGTTATGTTATTTAAGCTTATAATTTATATTAAATATTGCTAACTGCCTCTTGAGCAATATCATACTTATGATGCAACACTAGTCACTCTGGAATGTTTACATCCCGTTCAGCTATACTGTTACATTGTTGTGTTGTCTTTTTATTGTACTGTTTCTGTTGTAACTTGCATTTTGTTAAATGTTGCTATATGTTCATGAAGAAACGTCTCATCACACAAAGCTGCTGATGACAAAGTAACCTCAGCTGTTTTTAAGATCCTGCACACCTGAAGTTTCTTGAGCTGTTTGAGGGCCTCGTCGCGGTTCTTGTTGGCCTGGTCTATGGCTGACTCTAGCTCCTTCAGGTCCAGCTCCATTTTCTTACGGGCTGCCACGGCTACAGACCGCTGCTTCCTCTCATCCTCCAGCTCCATCTCCATCTCCCGTACCTAACAACAGAGACTGCATTACACACAATGCCCTGCACTCCAATCACAAGTAGTGGCTGAGGTTTACAAAGAAATGAATACAGATCCTTTATTAGGAGTTTATAAAGGCACATTCTGTTTATTTCATTTTTTAAGTCAGGATTTCTACTCCTTTTCCTCGGCTGTGTACCTGTTTGACGAGCTGCCTCTTCTTCTCTTCTCCCATCTCGTCCCTGCCGGCCAGGTCACGCTCATATTGCGCCTTCATGGCTTGCATGTTGACCTCCAGCCTCAGCTTGGCATCCTCCGTGGCCTGCAGCTCATCCTCCAGCTCTTCCAGCTGTGTACGCATTTCCTCCAGCTGCTGCTCCATCCCACGCTTTGACTTCTCCAGCTCATGCACCTGGGTGGGGTAAAGTTAGTCGAGGTCTACTTCTTTTGTTTTAGTCTAGTCGAATGTGGTCTAGGTTCCACAAACACACTGTTGCATACAGCTTATCGATTAGATGATTCGGTGCTTAGTACTGATCACTGAAAGATTCGAATTTACGCGGTCGAGTCGGCTCCATCATGTATGAAAAAGAGTAGAGGGGCGAGTGCCTTGTGTCATCAACTCACTCTACCAGTTTCAACAGGCATAAAGGCAAAAAAATCTGTCTGGCAAAAGCTAAAGGGACAGCAGGCTCATAAATGGCTTTTGAGACACTAAAGCACAATCACACTTTCACAATCAATTTTCATGCAGAAATGTAGTCAATCAATAGAATAATCTCAAATAGACTTGCTTAACAGACTTACTTAATAATATATTACCTACTAAAATAATGGGACAACAAAATAATGGGAATACTCATACAGGCAAAAACAGGCAAATTGTGTAAATTAAATTTGCCAAACAAAATTATTGTATATAAGAGGAAAAGTGATTAAATAACAGCATTAAGAAAGAACTTAGCCTTACGCTTTTTCCAACATCATCCTTGGAAGAGACCAGGTCCTCCATCTCAGCCCTGAGCAGCTTGTTGGCTCGGTCCAGTTCGTCCTTCAGATCACTGAGAGTTTCAAGTTCACGGGTCAGTGCGAGCGCCCGTGTCTCCTTCTCCCGAGCCTCAGCCTCAGCGCGGTCACGCTCCTCTGCATAACGAGCCGAGATAGACTTCTCCTCTGCCAGCATCTACACACACACACAGACACACACAGAGACACACACAGAGACACACACAGAGACACACACAGAGACACACACACACACAAAACATGAGGCTACATTAAACCTCCAAATGTGTCATTGAAAATGACAAAAACTGCATCACAAACTGCAAATTTTGCCCAAAGCTCATAGTCAAACTTTCACTTTATGCCACATTTTTGTTTGGAAGATTTTTGTTTTAATTTTTATGAAAAGTTACTGTGGATGCGTAACTATTGTTGTCATTTATCTGCGGAGCAATTTTATGATAATAAATATGATCCAAAAAAGTACACCGTTTTTGCTCACAAATTCCCCCTTTCCCTTCTTGTGTGTGGTTATGGGTCACACACCATTGGTATGTGCTTTCATATGAGAACTGGGTTTAAAATCCTTAGATGAAGAAACAGGCTGATGCATAATGCTGTGAAATAAAGGTAGATCCGAATCACAGACCTGGTCGAACTTCTTCTGTTTCTTCTCCAGGTTGGATACAATCTGCCGCAGGTGGTCCTGATCCACCAGCAGGTCATCCAGCTCCTGCTGCAGACGAGTCTTGGTCTTGTCCAGTTTGTCGTAGGCTAGGTTTTTCTCATCCAGTCGTTGACTAACGCCCTCCAGGTCCCGCTGCAGGCGCTTCTTACCCTCCTCAGCATTCTCCAGCGCCCCTGCCTCAGTCTCTATCTTCTTACGCATTTCAGCCAACTACATAGAAAGAGAGAGAGATTTATTTATTTATTTTTATTTTCAAAAAACTCTTTATTACAGTCTTACAGATACAACCAGATCACCATCACAACACATGCAGAATTCTCCACTGCAGATCACCAACTTTTTAATGGTGACTTGTACAGTGCATGCCATTGAGGTCTAAAATTTTCTCTGATCTTTAAAACATCACACCAGGCATGTGTCCACCCTCTTATCCAAGGATCTTTTATTTAAATACACACTTTATACAAATCTTTACCACTTGTGGCTTTTGGACCCAAAAAACATGACCTGTATACCCTGTTAAATCTGGAGCCAAAGTCAAATCCTTCCCCCGAAGTCTGGGAGTCCTTTAGATGTTTCTTTGCAAAGTCTATGCAGGCTTTAATGTGTCTTACACTGGGGAGAGTCTTCCATTGGGCCACTCTGCCATAAAGCCCAGATTTGTGAAGGGCTGCAGTGATGGTTGTCCCTCCAGAACTTTCTCTCATTTCCACAACGGATCTCTGGAGCTCAGCCAGAGTGCTCTTAGGGTTCTTGGTTACAGTTCTTACCAAGGCTCTTCTACCCCGATTGCTGAGTTTGGCCGGGTGGCCAGCTCGAGGAAGAGTCCTGGTTGTCCCAAACTTCTTCCTTTTAAGGATTGTGGAGGCCACTGTGTGCTTGGGAACATTCACTGCAGCACAATTTCTTGTAGTCTTGCCCAGATCTGTGCCTTGCCACAATCCTGTCTCTGAGCTCTTCGGGCAGTTTCTTTGACCTCATGGCTTTGTTTGTGCTTTGATATGCACTGTGAGCTATGAGGCCTTTATATATATGTGTGTGTCTTTCCAAATCATGTCCAATCAATTTTATTTAACATAGCTGGACTCCAGTCAAGATGTAAAACCATCTCAAAAATGATCAAGAGAAATGGACAGCACCTGGGTTAAATATGTCAGTGTCACAGCAAGGGTCTGAATACTTACGTCCATGTTATATTTCAGTTTTTCTTTTTTAAGAAATTTGCATATAATTCTATAATTCTGTGTTTGTGCTGTTATTATGGGGTACTGAGTGTAGATCAATGAGGAACAAAAATGAATTTATATAATTTTAGCATAAGGCTACAACATGACAAATGGTTAAACATTGAAAGGGGTCTGAATACGTTCTGAATGCACTGTATATACCTGTATATACTATTCTACAGTATATTTCATACTATACACTATATCATTGAACATGCTACTATCTTTTGGCAAATGCGTCTTGATGTTTGTGGTTATATACCTGAGCCTGTGTAGTCTGCAGCTGTTTCTCCACGTTCTTCTTGGCCTCCTCCTCTTCCTCCAGTTGTTCTCTCAGGCTGTTTTGCTCATCCTCCAGCTGCCGGAGTCGCGTGCCCAAAGACAACTTCTGACGGGTCTCCTCCTGGAGCAGCTCCTGCAAGCGCCCGAGAGAAAAACATACAGCTATTAACCTCAGCGGAACAAATGAAAAGGATTTAAATTTAACACAACTCATTGGGAAGTTTTTCTCATCCCCAGAAGTGCTACAACCTTCATTCACTGCATGCCACATTAGCATTTCAGAATTGAGATTAACAATAGGTAACCTACCTGTACATCCTGCAGCTGGGACTCCACAGCTGAGCAGTCTTTGGATGCCTTGATGGATTTCCCCTCTACTTCATTTAGCAAACTGTTCACGTTATCCAGCTCCGTCTGCAACAAAAAAAACCCAAGAACATCAGCAAAGAGTTTGAATAATTTCCGATATGTTCGATTTTGACACAAAAGTAGTAACTTTACTGGAATAAGTAAACATCTTTCATATATTAACATCAAAGTACATGTACTAGGGCTCCAGATGGTGACTAAAATGGTCACCAATGCAACTAGATTTTTTATTTTGCCACTAGTTTTTCATTTCAGTCACCAATGGTGAGAAAAGAGACATCGCATACAAGAAAAGAGACATCGCATAATGTGCAGATACGTTCAGCCCGAGTCTGCTGTTCCTACCACACTATCTACTACTACTTCCAAACGCATAGACATACAGGGAGACATTCCCAGTTCACACGATCCATCAGGGCGTGGTCACACTGCGAGTATACACATTCAGACTCCGTGACAAAAAATGCAAACATTTTATTGTATACACATGGGCTCAAGAAATAATATATACAAGACTGGATCTAAACACCTTGGAACAGAACACAGATTTTTCCGTGGGTTCCCACTCTGTAATTTAAAGTGTTCTGTCTGGCAATGTGGTGCATCCTTAGTTCGTGGAAGACAGTCACAACTAAAGACAAGAGCATAAAATGATGGTTGTTAACTCCAAACTGTCGACCCAACAAACTGATCAGAGACACAGTGACTGCTTGCCCTGGTGTTGACTGTCAGACAACACGCTCCGATACTGTAACCACCTTGACTGTCCTCTCAGAAAGAATCATCAAATCTCCACTGTGTTTTCCGGTTCAGTATCTGTTACCAAACTAGCTCAGCACACAGGGCAGTGTTCTGAAAATGTGTCAAATGACAAACATTGGTAAGGCTGAGCAACTTTTGATTATATCTGGCCGTTATAAAATCCCGCATTATATTGCTTAGCCAAAATGTTGTTTGGAGGCTGACTTGAACTCAGGAATGCATAGCCTTGCTAACTTAGCCTGGCTTAGCTAAGGTTAAGCTTTATAAAACGGGATTTTAAAATGGCCAAACGTATTCAGAACAATTGTTCAGCCTTACCTATGAAATGTAATCCCTTGGGATATGGTTGGAGCATACAGCCTCATACAGAACATGCATGAAGCATCTTTATCCACTACTTCACTCCACAGCAGTGCCTCACACAATATGGCGGCGAAGTTGACGTACGATGCAGCTGGTCATCTAGTCTAGTAATGTTTTATGTCTGTGGTTAGTCTAGTACTATTTTATGCCTGTGGTCAGTCTAGTAATATTCTATGTCTATGTCTATGGTCAAAGTTACTCTGTTGTCAAAGAACCGAACGAGTCGGTACTTTTAGTCAAAGAACCGACTCGTTCACAACCGATACATCTGTATTGAGAGCAGTGTTGACAGATTGAGCTTCGTTTGAATCGATTCGCATGACCTGGCAACCTGTTGCAGAGTGTGTTCTAAACTATAGGAAAAATTAACATTAACTAAACGAGAAACACTATGTTTTATTTTGGCAACAATTTAGTCCATGTCGTGATTTCTTGTTTTGTTTTAACACGGGGTATAACTCGAGACAAAATGTGCCATGACAATATTTTTTTATTTATATCACATTTGACAGAGATTATGGCTCCTGAAAAAATAATTTGGCTCCCAAATCATAAATACGAGGACAGAGTATGGCAGAACATTTTGAGTATACTAGTTTCATACTTTCAAAAACAGAATTGCTTAAGATGTCCACTTTCTCGTCTACATCCACACTGGCCTGAGCTTTGGTGCTTCTTAAAGCCAGACAGAGCTTCAGCCAATCACCCGTTAGCTAGAAATATCACAGCCATTTATAACAATATTGGGTTAGGAAGGCAGGACTTGCAGGAGAGAAAAAAAAATTCACATAAACTGCTTGTGTTCCGTCAGTATTTAGAACACAAGCGGTTTATTTGGAATTTTTTGTTTAAAATGATTGCTAGCGACAATTAGGTAGTCACTGGATACTGATAGTGTGGAGAGAGAATTATGCATCAGATAAAACACTACTGGGCTGTGAAATACTGGAAAATCGAAGTGTGCAGGTTCCTTGCCATCGCAGTACAGTTTAAGTGCAGCACAGTTCCTGTATACCTGTGGAAAGGACTTACGCACCTGCATCTTGGCCACTTTCTCAGCTAGTTCAGCCCTCTGCTTCTCACTCTCGGCATGTTTGACCTGCAGCTCCTGCACATGGGCCTCGGCTTTCTTCCTGCGATGCTCAGACTCAACCTTCCCTTGCATCAGCGTCTGCAGCTCAATTTGCAACTCGTTCCGTTCCGACTCCAGAGCCTGCTTAGTCTTATCTACCGATGCCTTGTTCTGCAGGGACAGGCAGAGGGCACTGAAGTTAGGCCCACTGTGTTTGAGTGTAGTATAAGCACGAGTGAGTAAAACAAACACAAATACACACAAATGAATGAGTGTGGATGGTACCTCGCTCAAGGGTACCTCAGTGGTGCTACTGGCAGTCCTGGGATTTGAACCCAAGACCTTCCGACTGCAGGGGCAACTCCCTAACCGCCAGGCCACCAACTGCCCCATGTTTATATGATTAGTAAAAATAACACAACAGTAGCAGTGTCATGCTAGTGTGTGTTGTACCCTTTTGGCCTGCTCCAGCTGCTCATTCAGCTCATCAAAAGCCTGGCCGTGTTTCTGTCTCATCTCCACCACCACTTGCTCATGCACTTTGGCTTCCTCCTCCAGGGTCTTCTTCAGCTGAGCCACTTCCGTTTCACGCTTTGTCCTGACACATACATACAGTACACACAGTGAACTCCAGAGAATGATAATTCTCTCAGAATAGACAAAAAACTCCAATGATTAATTCTGTGGCCCTCCATTAGCTTTAACCCAACACTTATGATACTCAATCTAAATTCATTAAAGTCTTTGGCACCTGTGCAAATTATTCAAAGCCATTTCTCACCGTGTGATATTTAATGTGTCAAAGTCAACATTACAATAAATGCAAACAAACAAGACAGCAGTAAAAAGTATCAGGATTTGTTTTGTTTGTAAGTCATACCAGGTTTCTGATGGAAACTACAAGCAATTTTGGGCTTCTGCAAAGAACACATTGATCTACTGTACTTATCATTATTTCATGTATAATAATACAGGGCGGCAACCAATCGGCATCAAGGAGAATTGAATAACGTTCATGGATTGGCTACTTTCAAACCTCCTGTCTGAGTATTTCACCATCCCAAGACACGTCTTCTTTGTGTTCTCTTGACAGTAGCAAAACATTTTTACAGTTATATTTTATATGGGAATGTAGCTGAATTTACATTACTATTTGGTATAAATTCAGTAAATTATATTTTTCTTAATAAACGCACTAAAATACATGAAGAATGATATGTAAAAAAATAAATAAATAAATTGCAGAGGATATCTGTGGTTTCCATGAATCTGCGTGAGTTTCTGAGAACAATAGTGTATTGTGCACTTTTATTTTAAAAGTACTGTTATATGAACAAAAGTGCAATAAAAGTACTGTTATATGAACAAAAGTGCAATAACATTTGGTTTTCAAACACTTTCAACAAATAAGGAAGTTTTAACAGCTGTGTTCCCTTTAACAGCTGCAGTTCAAATATTTCTTGTAAATCTCAATTTAAACATTAATGTAATCAAATATAAAACCAAAGCTATTCGCCACTGCAGTTTGTAACAGAAAAACAAGATAATCTTCAGAGCATGGGCTCCGGAACCATAATAGCTTTATAACCATTATAATCCCCCACCGCCATTAATCATGCTTCTGAGTGTTCTGTGATCTGTCAAAACATGCTACCCATCGAGATGTGCTACTGTGCCCTTCTACGCATGCGCAGTTCCACAGTCTTGGGATTCAGTGCCATGGCCATAAATCTGTGCTATTTTGGGACACTGCCAGCTGTATAAACTTCAAGGGAGAATTTTTACACAGGGTAGCATGAACAGTGTGCGTGGGGCGTGGTCGGCTCGTGTGAGTGGGCAGTGGGTGGAGCTGCAGGCAGCGCATGTTGTGAGCCCACAATTACAGATGCAGTTGCTTACTTTAAGACGTTTTACTGGTGGGTTGCCCACCCCATGAAAAGTCATGTTCTGTAGGTCCCAGCACCAAATAATTTGTACAGTATATTTATTAGAGTGACTCTGATAAGTGGA
>JBBPCY010000142.1:1244532-1255632 GCA_037974405.1 Brachyalestes nurse | reverse complement strand
CGTTAACTAGCTGCTTAGTGTGTGGCACCAGGTGTCTTCAATACTGAACAATTTCACAATATTCTAATTTTATGTTTTATTAAACAGCTACACCAGCCAAATTGACCCCAAAGAACAATGTGTTCAAGAAAACATCACGTTCATTTTGTGTTTACCCAGTCTGTACCCATTACATTAGGAAAAGTCATTTAATATGAAGCAAAAAATTTCACGGATCTTAATTACCTGCAAAAACACACTTGGTTTAGAGAACAACTCCTAACCACTATTTGTATTACTAGTACTTAATTTAGTAAATAAATAAATAAACAAAATACTACTTTAGTGCAGTAAAAGGTATACAGATAATGTCCGACAGAGTATTTGGTATGTACATATTTTATAGTCCAGAGTTCAGTGCAATGACAGCTCTGGTGTAAAAGCTGGTTTTTAGTCTGTTTGTTCTGGCTTTAAGGATCCTGAAACACCTCCCTGAAGACAATAGTTCTGTCCTCGAGAGAGAGAAGGGCACAACCAGTGAGTGTCTAGGCAGTGTTGGATCACTTTTGTTTCTGCAGGGCAGCGAGCGAACCACAGCGTGATGCCATAGGTCAGCACTGCCTTGATGTGGGTGCCACAGTCCCCTTTTACGCTGATAGGCTGAATGTCTGATTTAGCATATGCTGTCTTTGCCTCCCTGTTCCTGGTGTTTGAAGATGTTGGTGTTTTCAAAGCGGTCCTGTAACTGCTGTTGGGCATTATCAGGCCTAGGTTTAACTGTCCTTTCTGTGGAAGGTGCTTTTTTGGATCAGACGAACTCAGGTGAGGTAACAACGCTTGATAGTGGAATAGGCTTTATTTAGAGTATTTCCTCCCCTGGTAGCACATTTAATGTGTAGAAGAAACTTAGGTTTCAAGTAAGCATGGTTAAAATTGCCTGCTATCACCTAGATAGGTATTCTGTCAAAGGCTGATGGAGTTAAACAAGTGGATCGGAAAAGCAAGATTGCTTTAACTGCCATCTCACTCAACTGGGGATATTCCTTGCAGCATGACAGTCAGAACTCTGACAGAGACAGCCGGCCAAATCTCGACTGTAACCCAGCGTCACATGAGAGCTCCAAAAGTTTATCCCACAGGTGGCAGATCACTCATCTCTGGATTGGGTCTCGTACCCATTGCTTTTCCTTAAATGGGATTTTGAAGGGCAGTATGAATCAAAGTGTTTCTGTAAGGTGTTGCACAATCACTGCTGGCACCTCCCCCAGATCCACAACCTCATCAGCCAGAGATGACAGACAGACAGACATGTCAAACACATCTCTTTTGACTCTGTTGGTCCAGAACGAGAACTTCTTTTTGAAGGCCATGATTTTATCGTTGGCCTGAAAAATGTCACACGCTCTGCACTGGATTGACAGGTTCGGCATGTTAAAATGGTTCAGGATGTCCAAGAGATCTAAATAATATCTAATTAATCCAGGACTAATCTTGCAGGCAAGTACCTCTAGATGGACAATGCAGTGCGTTGCCTGGACTGACGGAGAAAGCGCTTTCACCCAAGCTACCACTTGTGCCTACCGGTCATAGCTGCTGCCCCATCTGTACAGACGCAGACACAATGACACCACAGCAATCCATGCCCAGTGATATACCAATCCTGCACACAAAATATTTCTCCAGTTGTTGCGCTTCCTGGCAGCTCCTTACAGAACAAGAAATCCTCATGAAACCAGCCATCATGAGCATATCTGATATACAACAGAAGCATGGCCAGATTTGAAATGTCAGCGCTCTCGTCTAATTGAATAGCAAACCAGTCAGACACTTTTGCCCTTCGGTGCCATTTCGTCAATTCGGCAACAGTTTGTGTCATTTGACAGCGCGACATCTTTTACCTTTGCTGTAGCAGCCGGACCCAACAGGCCGTGAAGTCAAGAGAGTGGGGAGGGGCACGTGGTGACAGAAGCACTGAGAGCAGACTTGATCTGACTATTATGATTGGTGAAGAAGCGAGGCTCCGCACACCAGCAGGGACCCTGTCATGGACCAGCACTGGTCTGCAGCCCACAGTTTGAGAAACAAGGCTCTAGAGGACAACTGGCACAAAGCTTGGTAATGGCTGAGTAGCTGAGCTAACTAATTAAATAATAATCTGTGTTTTTACTTGATTTGTAATTTATTCTTTAATTTGGGGTTTTTTTGCTGTGCTGATAAAGTGAATTAGTTAATTTTCCATTCCCTTTAAAATTGTATAATAACTAAGTTATTATTAATAAAAGGAGAGGAAAAACCCCTGCACTGCTGGTAGAAGTGCAGTAAAATGTTTTTTAAGCATGTGAACACAGCCAACGCAGTCTCACCCCATATTCAATAGCAAGGTCTGTGTGTTCATCAATGTCCACTTTGGCCATGGCAACACGTCCTTTCTGCTTAGCGATGGCCTTCTCCAGCCTCGGTCCCAGGATCTTACAGGGGCCGCACCAACTATTCAAGACACACAAACATATATATTAATAATAATAATAATAATAATAATAATACATTTTATTTATAAGCGCCTTTCAAACTCTCAAGATTACTTTACAGAAAAACATACAAACAAATTACATATAAAAAAGGTAAATACATATACAGTAGGGCTGTAACGATATACGATACAAAACCGAAATCGCGATACCCAGTTCCACGAACCCGTGTCGCGGTGCGAGAAGGGTGAATCGCAACACATCCCTTTTCCTACTCCCAGAGTTGTCCTTCCCATCTTTCGCCGCCAGGGGGCGAAAGTACGACATTTGTACCCAAATGGACCTTTGTAGGTGAGCAAGTGAGTGCTCTTGCCTTGAAACTATCTGTGGCATTTCTCCAGTTAAGTTGTGGGGCATTTACATACATATAGATGATAGTGAGTGATAGTGTGAGGAGGTCATGTGCGGTAGGATAATCTGAACAGCTAATCTGAGTAGAGAACTACGTCTGGAAGCCTGGGATTTACAAACGTAAACAAACCCCAGCGGGGTGGTCATGTTGGGCTCGGCGAGGAAAAAAAGAAGAAGAAAAAAAGCAGCTGCAACACTTTCAATCACTGGAGATTCTCACTTTTCTTTGCAGAATTACCTTAATTATAATAAGTGCTTTCAAACATAAGATGCCAATTTGTCTTGCCACAACATCATTGGGATTCAGATAAGGACTTTGCCCATACCACTCAAACACCTTCAGTTTGTTTCATTTTAGCCATTGGGTGGTGGATTATTTACAATGATGGCCAGACATATTGGCACCACTTTGGTAGCATATTGGTAGCACTTGTTAATTGCTACAAGTGAGTTTAATTACAAATAAAGGAGCATCACATGCTGGAAAAGCAATTGCTTCTTACAATTCTGGTCATCTCTGGCAATAATTTTGTCCAGGCCATTTTTGTTTTGTGTGGCATTTTTGTTTTGTGCCTCAGATTTGTTATTTTTTTCTCTGCTTTTTGTGTTCATCCAGTGCCAACAAAAGAAATAAACAAGACAATACCAAATTATTTGTAACTGCAACTATTTTCTGGGAGAAATGGTGCATTTTCTGACATAATTGTAGGGGTCCCAATATTTTTGGCTTCGGATAACAGACATTCTATCTTATATTATGGTGAGCATTCATTGATATCCTGGACAAAAGATGACCTACATGAAATACATAAAATGTGAGATCTTAAGTCGTGGCTCCAAATTGGTGGTCCTGAAAGATGTTAAAAGAGAGCCTTTTGATCAAAGATAGTCTGGGACCAAACTGTCAGAAATTTACAACGATCTCGAAACATGAAACCTACGTTTAATAAAAATAAAACAGAAGGAATACAGTACAAGATGATGCACAAATATAGGGGTGCAGGATGGTAATGATGCTATTTCTGTATACTGACTTGCATGTACAGAGACTAGCTAAACATTTAACCGGTGGCAAACTTTAATAAAACTTCTTACGGTTACTTTATTTTCAAAGAAAAAGTGTTTTAGTACAACATCAGACTGATGGTAGAGTCTGTGAAGAGAAGGCCTGGAGAAGAATTCTAAACAGGCTGCACTATGGGAACAGTAAAAGCAAACTGGTCCTCAGGGACCAACAGAGAAAATGAGAAATGTCTGCAGGTTTGAGAACCACTGTAAGGGCTAATGGACTGGGGTGTTCACAAAAGAAGTGTGCAACAAAACTGCTAAAACTATATGATCCAAGAAGAGACACACTATTTGGGGTCAGTTTACATATAAAATAAGACATGACTTCAGATAAGATCTTCAATAACCTAATGCTACCCATCAGTCTTATTGTGTGCTAAATCATTATGGTTACTTGCAGTATCTGTATTACGTGCAATATCACTGCTTATGTCACTCATGTCAGTAATCATGTGTGATAGTATTATCAAGTGAAACATCACTACTACTTATGTCGCTTTTAAGTGCAACAACAGACTTGGTAAAGATTTGTTTAAAGTCCATTTCTCATACATGAACACACCACAACACAGTGTGAACAGCATGAAATTGTTCTCTACACTTAACCCATTCAACAAGTGAAGCAGTGGGTAGCCAGGAATGCAGCAACTAGGGAGCTGTGTGTGGGCACGGTACCTTGCTCAAGGGTACCTCAGTAGTGCCACTAGCAGTACTGGGATTCAAACCAACAACCTTCTGATTGCAGGGGAAACTCGCTAACCACTAGGCCACAGCTGCCCCTGTATGGGCCCTTATAGTCACGCATGAACATAACACAGCACACCACACAATGTGAAATTCTTTCTCTGCATTTAACCCATTCAGCAACTGAAGCAGTGGGCTGCTGCCAACAGGCCACCAACTGCCACAGTAGTTCACTAGTAAACCACTTCAGCAGTTATTTTATTTATCTATAGTATTTATATCCACCTGGGGCAGTTGATAGTATAGTGCCCTGGTGGTCAACATGCGGCTCTTTGCCTGGTTTCATGCGGCTCTTACACTGATATCGAAGTTTGTGGGTTTTTTTAATGTGCATGTTCGCTGATCCAGGTGTGTGAGTCACGTGAGTCACTTGAGTCATTATTGCCAAATGGACAGCTGTGAGTCAACTAAAATTTTTTTGTCCCAGTTCAGCCCTGGGCAGTGCACACAATGTTCATTGTTGAAAGTGACTGGCTTGTGGTTTTAGTACTGTAAGAGTCCATTTCTATCATTATGTTGGTGTGTGACATTTACAATAAATCTGGCTGAGCAGCAGAGGTGCGTGTGTGTGTGAGGAAGGGATGAGTGATGTTCATGTGTGCCCATGTGTGCCCATGTGTATGATGTGGCTCTTTGCGGTAACAGTAAAAAATGTGGCTCTTGATCTCTGACTGGTTGGCCACCCCCGGCGTAGTGGGTAGGGTGTTCGCCCTGCGATCAGGAAGTCGTGGTTCGATTCCCAAGACTGCTAAGCACTGAGGTACGCTGAGCAAGGTACCATCCCCTGCTACCCGCCTGTATGTAATTAATTTCCTGCCCGCATACCCGCCTGTAAATTTCCAGAACATTAAAATCTGCCGGTTTCAGCTATTTTTTGCGGGTACCCGTCCCGGTGCCGGACTCTGAGCAGTGTTCCTGGCTGCCCGCTGCTTCACTTGGTGAATGGGTTATATGCAGAGGAAGAATTTCGTGCTGTTCACACTGTGTGCTGTGGTGTGTTCACATATGACAGAATGGTCACTTTCACCTCTCTTACTGACCACAGCATTTTTGTACATATAATGTATTTAATACTAAGCATTTTCCAAGTATTTCTGACTTTTATTTTATATTCTATTATATATTATCCTTGTCTTTATGTCTCTGTGTATGTGTAGTCGTAGCATAAGCAATTTTCTCTGGGATCAACTACGTTTTCTGATTCTGATTCATAAATACATACTGAGCGTGGAAGTCTATGACCACAGGCAGCTCGCTGTTGATGACCCTCTCTGTGAAATCGTCGTGATCCTGGACGTTGAACGAGATGCCTCTGCGGGAGATGAGAGGGAGTGAGAAGTGGGACAGGAGAGGCTGCGGCCTGGTGGAGGAGGTCAGGGAGGAGGAGTGAGAACAAGAGAACCTGGCTGCAACAGGCAGGTGGCGATAATCTTTCACAGAGATGCTCAAAATTCTCCGCGCAAGCAGCCGAGTAGCCATCTGGAAAAGAAGAGAGGAGAAATAGAGGATTAGTGACACTTAGGTCTTACGTGGGCAATCAAATCACTACGTTCAGCTTTGCAGACTGACCAACAGGTGACAAAATACTGCAAACACTTGCTGATAGTGATTGGTGAGTTGGAGGGAATCCCACCCATAACATGACTCAAAATGAGGATAAATGTAATAAATATAATCACTTCCCTAAAAGGCAATACTGTCATTCCCTCATGGCCTGCATTTACTTAAAGCAGAACTGATCTAGGATCAGATTAAACTCTCATTTACACTGACCCTACTAACAGGAGCAGATCCTAAATCAGCACTCCTCCTCATGAATACCCATGTCCTCTCAGGGGGGTTAGCTTTCAGTTTCAGTCAGAATGTTTATCAAACCCAGGAGGCCCTGTCCTGCAGAGCTCAGTCTCTATTTCTCATTTAACATACAGCTCCAGAATTTTTTGTACATTTTTTTTTCTTAGGTTTTATCTGTTATAGGAACTGAACAGCTCTGCCATAGTTTAAGAACTGTTGACAATATTTCTCCTAATTCCCCCCAAAAATATTGTTCTTTGAAGTATAAATTTAAAGGAAAGTACAATACATCAAAATAGTGTTTACAGAACTTGAATAAATCAAAGAAAACAAATCTCTTGTTCACTCCTAAACAAAATGGCCTTTGACGTACCTCTTGTAGTGTTTTGCCATCCAACTGGTCACATTGCAAGAGGAGATCTCATACACACCGACACACACATACATCCACAAATACACACAGACACAATCGCGCACATCACATCAGACACACAAAGGCCATAATACACACAGTAACACCCAAACTCATACACAGACACACACTACACATACACAAATACTCACAGACACGATTCCACAGACAACTCTCACTCTCGCGCTCTCTCTCTCTCTCTCTCTCCCACACACACACACACACACACACACACACACACACACACACAAACACACATTACTACACAACAGAGGCGCGTGTTTTCTTCGTAAGTAAAAACACGAGCAACTAGCTGCAATCTGCCCAACAGGACACCACCGTACAAACACGGTGTGTGTGGTATGTGAGATGTATTCTGGGGTCACATTAGTCTTGTTTTCTCCGTTAACCTCCGTGACTTTGCCCCTTTCTCCTCCAACACGCGTTCCTCGCTCCGGGTCACTTTCAGACAGACAAACAAAAACACACACACACCTGGAGCGGGGGTCTGTGGGATGCAGTGTCTGATTGTTAGAGAAAAATGAACAAAAAGCGTTGAACTCACTCACCGTCTGAAACTCCGCTGTTACAAAATACTGCGGTCACTGGGACCCTCGAAGCTTCCGCGAGCGTAGAAACGGAGGAGCTCGAGAACAGCACGCGCAACAGCGCCCCCCCGCGAGACCCCCACCACGGACCGGAACAGACAATTCTACAGACCAGTCACACTCACACATATTCCATTACATTGCATTACATCAAATTGCTTTACATAATATTGCAATACATTATATTCCATCATATTAAATTACATTAAATTACATGATATTATATTACATTACATCATATAATACATTACTGTTAGTCAGGAGTTTGATGCGCGCGTGAAGAGTATCGGCTGTTGTCCGGGATACAAAAAGTGTGGGGGACGAAACAAATGATTTTGAAACCATTTGCTATAATGGTTCCGACACCCATGCAGGGTTCGTCACGGTTTGGTACATGATGTTGTACAGAGAATACACGGTACGACGGAGAAGATGCGATTAAAGTAATGCAGAACTAAATTTAGGTCCAAAAATGAGACGATACGGGGAGCTAGGTCTGCGCTTTCCTCCCTCAGAACAGGAGGATTTATTTCCTATCTTCTAAAAGAGCATTTGAGTGGCGAAAAACACTCGCGAACGGAGCAGCCATGGAAAGAAACTCAGAAAAACTTCCCCGCACTAGAACTGTGTGATTCATGACTCACCCAGGTGAATCACCTGGATCCATTAAATAACTCATGAGTCACGAATCTGAGGTCTCCATTGAATCGAATCATTAAGTCCTAACTACACCATGTCTAAACTGTAAACTCCATCACATAAATACATCTTATAATCATTAAAACATCAATTACTACCATAAAACTTGCATAACTTACAGTTTATTTGCACCACCACACAGCGGGTCCCGGCTCCTGAACCACATTGGCCGAGTCATGAGTGAATTCGCTGGTTAACCTTAAACGAATAGGAATCATTCAGAGAGCGGGCAGTACTTCTGTAGCTCATAGGACAAGTCAGTAAATCCGCCGGTTAACTTCCTCCACAACCGAAAACATGCAGCCAAATGTGAATCGCTCAAATGAGTAGGTTATTTGCATTTTCTTTCAACTGGCATATTTACTCTTATGTCCTAATTTGCACATTTTGCCTTTTTGTTCGAATTGCGTTATTCCTATGTGTTTAAGTTTTGTATTATTCCTTTTTTTGTTTGTTTAAATAAATCTTTGTCACCAAGGTAGCCTTGTCTTAATGTCTTGTTTTATTTGAAAGTGATTCATTCTCATCACAAGGCATTTTATTTTCTTTTAAAAGACGATTCAAACACATCAGTTGACTCACAGCTGTCGATTTGGCAATACTGACTCAAGTGACATACCCCATCCCTTCATTACTTCTGTACTTTCTTATCATGTGTTGTTTAGATATTGCTTGATAGGTGTTGTTTAGGAGTACGGAGCGTTTAGGTGTACTGCAATAACTTGGTTGAACAGTAGACATTTTAAATTTAGCTTACAGGTTTAAAAAACAGATGTAGATTACTTGAGCACTGATGTACATTGCTCAGGATAAAAGCGTCAGCTAAATGCCGTAAATGTAAATGTAAGTGACTCAAGTGACTCACACACCCGGATCAGGTTAGTGAGTGACGGAGAGGGCGCCAAATCCTAAAAAGGATCCGAGTATTATAGCTCTACTCTCACCATCATGACACATTTTCAAAAGAATGAAACAGGGTCTTCACTTCATTAGACTAGGGGTATAGATTATACCATAACAGATGGGGGAGAGGGTTTTTGCACAAACACAATTCATAATAGACATTAATTGACAAAAAAAATACAGACAAGAAAATACAGACATGTCCTACTTTAACAAGGATAGTAACACTGGATCTATTTAGAACAAATTTTAGAACAGATCTAGTGTAACCAAAACACTCTGGTACATGTACAGTGATACAGCTTTTCTGCTGCATGAATGCTCTAGTGTGTTTGGAGAATAATCTGTTGACTAAAACTCTTTCCATTATTAGGAAATAATAATAAACATAATACAAATAAACAGGCTATATTAAGAACACATTTCTGAATAAATCTAGTGTAAACAAAACACTCTGGTACACACACATACATGCAGAAGAGATCTTTATTCTATCTTACACACACTGAGGTGCCAGCCCAAAGGTCAAACCCTGCACAGAGGGGTTCAGTGAATGTGGTGCTGAATGTGTGCAAGTGTGTGTGTGTGTCAGAGGAGACACTGTAGAAGGACAGAGTTCCAGCCGGACAGTCTACATACACTCCTACTCTGTTAGAGCTGGACGGAGGAGGAGGGAGAACAGTGATGTTCTTATTGTGACGAACAGAGTAACTGTTATCAGAGCACTTCAGTCTCCAGGACTTTGCATTCTCTCCAAATAGACAGTCATCACTCGCTCCTTTCCTCATGATCGATTTATAAGTCAGAGCTACAGAGACGAAACAACTCTCCCCAGCACTCCATTCAGCCTCCCAGTAACAGCGTCCGCTCACACTCTCTCTACACAAAACCTGCCCATAATAATCAAATCTGTCTGGATGATCAGGATACGACTGTTTCTCTCTCGCATACACAACCTTTCTGTTCTCCTCACACAGAGAGAGAGTTGTTTTTGCTGTGTTTGGATCCAGAGTGAACTCACAGGAATCTGCACACAAGAATAGACATTAGAGGAGAAACAAAACACTGTGAGAGAGTGTGTGTGTGTGGGGTGTGTGTGTGTGTGTGTGTGTGTGTGTGTGTGTGTGTGTGAACTTACACTTCTTTAATCCTGGTTTGATTCTGATATTTCCTCCATGTTCCATTCTAAACATGCACACAGATTATGAAATAAGATTATCATGTTGAAGGATGAAGAACGAATGATGAGGAGTGTGTGTCTCTCTTGGGGGGCTATTTTCTCTTTATTGTCTCTCCTGGGTAGCTACTTTCTCTTAATTATTTTCTCAAACTGGGGGCTATTTCCTCTTTATTATTGTCTCTCCTGGGGGGCTATTTTCTCTATTATTTTCTCTCCTGGGGGGCTATTTTCTCTCCTGGGGGGCTATTTTCTCTCCTGGGGGGCTATTTTCTCTTTATTATTTTCTCTTTTTAATGAAAAAGAGAAAATAGCCCCCCAAGTTACAGATGTAACCCCTGGGATGTAACAGAGCAGGAGGGTTTAGGGTAAAATGAGTGAAATGAGACTGAATTACTGTCTGAGATTATATAACCATATTATATTTTCATGTTTGTTGTTTACAAATACCCAAACAGAGAACAGTCCTCACTATTGCTTATTCACACTCCCAGCTTAGTATTTGATCCTAACAGTCACATTTAAATAATCTAACAATGAAAATTGACTACAAACTGTACTTATATTATACTAAAGAGTACTGTTACTATACTGCAGTTTACTGTACTGTTATTATACTGTAGTGTACTGTTGCCATACTATAGTAAACCGTACAGTTATTATACTACAGTGTACTGTTAATATAAAACAATATACTGTACTGTTATTATACTATAGTGTGCTGTTACTATACTACAGTAAACTGTACAGTTATTATACCATAGTGTACTGTTACTATACTACAGTAAACTGTACAGTTATTACACTATAGTGTACTGTTACTATACTACAGTAAAC
>JBBPCY010000142.1:1227283-1243341 GCA_037974405.1 Brachyalestes nurse | reverse complement strand
TACGTGACCGCAGTAGTCATTGCTATACATTGTAAATATTAGCACATGGTAGCGGTCCAAGCTGGCCCCTCCTCTCTTCTCCTCGCCCCACCTATCAAAAACAGCATGTCTTCAGGAATTTTCATTGTGGGGCTGATTCTAAGTGGCTGTAATTCTGCACTAAGTCTGAATTCCGGAAAGAGACCTCAGATACTGTATTAGGGGACCATTAGGACCTATATAAAAGCATTAAAAATCAGCATGTCATGGGACCTTTAAGGTTGAACGCAACAACCTCTGTGAAGTGTGTACGGCTCTGTTCTTCTAATTTTGGACCCATTTGCACTACAGAATCAAAATAAACCCAAAAAAGGAATCCAGTACCTCTCAAGAACCAGGAAATGGGCAGGGAAAATCGTCACAGACCCCTCACACCCTGGACACAGACTTTTTGACCTGCTGCCCTCTGGCAGATGGTATAGAAACCTGCAGACCAGGACCATCCGACACAGGAACAGTTTCTTCCCCCTCGCCATCTCCCTCCTAAACAGTTGAACTGTCACACTGCTTCACACTACAGGACTGCAACTGCACTTTATGTGCACTCTGTGGTATTCATTTCTGTAATCCTGTGTTTTCTTTATATAAGATTTAGATTGTTTATTATATTGCTGATTTACACACCTTTTGTGTATAGATACACCTTTTGTCTATATATGTATATGTATATGTATGTATGTATGTGTGTGTATATATATGTGAAATATTTTTTCATACATATATTTATATTTACAACTAGTATAAACATAAATAATAATTATATACATTTGTTAACATTTATCTTTATATTTATAAATCTAAATCCATATTACGTATTTATATTGTAGATTGTATATTATTGTATATTACATTGCTCAGTATATTGCACATTGTGTCGTTTACATATTGTTGTGTTTTATTTTGTTGTGCTTGGGAAACACCATCGACCGGAACCAAATTTCTTGTATGTGTTCGCTCGCACACTTGGCCAATAAACGCGATTCTGATATGCAAAGGGGTGACCAACTCCGTATTTGAATGCAATGTTATTAAAGTCTCGGTGGGTGTAATGGTCAGTCGTCCCAATACTTTTGTCCGTATTGTGTATGAAGCCAGTAGCAATTCAGCGAGGTCAGACTTTTAGTTTGAAATGACTGTGTACTCAAACGTTCAGGTCTTATGACTAGAATGTTGTGAAAGAAGTCCTTCAGTTTTCGTGCCTGGTTTTAACGTTATTAGAGGTGTTATGTGCTGTATGTAGTAATCTCAAACTGAAGTGGTTGAATGCCTCGATTGTGATGTTCTATATCTTGTGCGCGTATGTTTAATCTAACGTTAAGGGAGAGCGGTGGCGTCTCGTGGCCATGGACAAAATAGCCAAAGGTATGTTGATTTCACATATAAATAATGATCATGGGGTAACTAGTCCTACGAAGCAAGGCCCAATCGAGCCTTAACGTGAAAGTTACACAAAAACATGATTTTAGCTGCAAGGTATGGACAAAAGTATTGGGACGCCTGACCATTCCACCAACAGGAACTTTAATGACATTGCATTTAAATATATAGACTTCAATTCAACCATGTCTTTGTGGACCCTGCTTTGTGCACTGGGGCACAGTCATGCTGGAATCGAAAAGGTCTTCCCCACCACAAAGTTGGAAGCACGACGTTGTCCAAAATAGTCTTAGTATGCTGGTAAGCATTAAGATAAAGTCCTTCATTTGAAGTAAGGGGCCTAGCCCAAACTCTGAAAATCAGATGTGTCCCAATACTTTTGTTTACATAGTGTACGTCTGGATCTTTTTGATTCCATCTGTTGAAAAGAATAGCCGTTGTACCAAGAGTTAAATCAATGATTTCCCAACGTCATTGTATACTATTAGACAGCTGTTAATTCTTCCTAATTTATTCTATTATTTGTAAAATCACATGATCCACGGTAAGTAAATTGAATACTATTTTTTCTTTAGAAATTAGTAATTAATTGAAAAAAAACAAACCAAATAGCCAGACTATAAAGGTAGCCAGGTCACATCACAAATGTAATTCTTGTACATGTCTATGGAATATTAGCTTTTAAACAGTGCTGTTTTTACAACTCTTTTCTATAATTGTTGCCATACATACTGGTAGGCCAAAGTATATATCAGTATAAATAACTGCACTGCAATTCGAAATGAAACTCTGCTCTTTTCAGATTTAATCTAGACTGTCCCAAAGTAGCTTTCTAGAAAGTCCTGGGCCCCAGTGAATAGCAGGATATATCCCAAAAGTGGAAAAAACAATAATCCTCTAGGAAAACAACAGTGGAATTATGATACAATTAGTGTAACTCTACTTAAACAAAGATAGACGGGGGAATGACCCATGAAGTGAACTAATCGACATGGCTTCAAAATTCCTAAAAAATTAGCTATACTACTCTGATCTCTATATATGAATTGGAATAGTGATCAAAGACTTGCTTCATCCATTTTATGTTCTTTTTCCATCCATAGATGTTGGTGACATTCAGTCCAGGCTTCTGGACCACAGACCAGTCCTGCAGGGAGAGATCAGGTACTTTGTGAGAGAATTTGAGGTGAGAATATTTTCAGTTCCTTTCCTTTGACTCAAAGTTCACATGGAAAGCTAGCCCTGAGCTGCCAGTTTATTAAGTATTTATGTACAATACTCATTCTATTGGGAGTTTGCAAGCTCTTACCAAGCCATTCATTAGTAAGGACGGCTGAACACATAGCAGCATTCCATTGGCTGATACAAGCTTTAGTGTCTTGAAGTCTGTTTATGAATCTGCTGTGTTTTACTCTGCGTTATTGCTTCACGTTTGCGTTTTTTTGCTTTTTGTCCGTTTCCGGCATCTTTATTCTTGACGTCACAGACTCTCTTTCCTACACATATCTTCAAGGGGACTCGACCATTTTTTAAATGATCAATACTTGGCCCCTGATCATCTGATCGATAAGCTGTATACACACACACACTGATATTAATGGACATTTTAACATTGGAACTATGCCCACATTTAAAAAACTGTAGGAGAAGTAGAGGAGTCACACTTATAACCTGACAACTCACTGTAAAGAGCCTCTGCATGTACAGCTCCAGAAAAAAATGACACCGATGCAATTTATTTTTAAATCAGTATCTCTGAGTATGACAACCATTCCATACAGTGTCTGTTAAATTCCTACACAAGCAATTCATTCTGCTTTATGATGTACTGATTAGGTGATTGCCTAAATCTAATCTTGTTTAATTAGAAAAACTAAAAAAAAAAAAACACTGCTGTAGTCAACACTTTCCTCTTGCAATGTGACCAGCTGAATGTCAAAACACTACTAAAAGTACATCAAGGGTAATTATTGCCATTTTGTTTAAGAGAAACCAAGAGATTTGTTTATTAGATTATTCAAGTTCTGTAAACACTGCGTCATTTCTCTTATTTAAATGTATTGTCATTTCTTTTCAAATTATGCTTTAAAGAACAATATTTTTTTTGGAAATTAGGTGAAATATCGTCAGCAGTTCCTAAAAACTAAGGCAAAGCTGTTCAGTTCAATACATGCACCTATAAAAGATATAACCTGAGAAACTAAACATATTTGCAGTGATCTCTTATTTTTTCAGAGCTGTATATGTCAGTAATAAGTGTGTAGCTCATAAACTAATGTATTCCATTCAGCTACAGGTACTGTGTTTCACTCTACAGGAAAAACGAGGCTTTAGGGAGTACCGTCTGCTAGAAAACCTGAAAAGGATGGTAGCCGAGACCAACGACCAAGTACTGCCCAGATGCACAGAGAGTATGCAGGACAATTTATGTAGCATACTCACTCGATGTACGTAAAGTGCTGTTTATTTGTTTTACAATTTACAAGAATATTATACTAACAATTAAGTTGTGGACTGAAGGCAGCTACTGTTAGTAAAGAATTATATTATTCAAATACAATTTGCATTTAGTTCCAGTGATGCATATATAGTTTCGTCAGGACAGTCAAGGTGACATAAAAGTAGAGGTGGCACTGATGTGATACCAGGTATCAGTACTAGGTACACACATGGACAAAATTGTTGGTACCCTTCTGTTACAGAAAGAAAAACCCACAATGGCACTGAAATAACTTGAAACTGACAAAAGGAACAATACATAATTTATTTACTGAAAATTAACAATTTTTTTTTTTAAAAATCAGACATTTGCTTTTGAACAGAATGATTCCAAAAAACAAACTAATGAAACTGGCCTGGACAAAAATGATGTTACCCCTAGAAAAGACTGAAAATAATTTGACTACAGGAACAAGTTAAACTAAGGTGGGTCCTGTAATTAGCATCACGGATGTCTTCAAGGGTGAAAAGTAGTCACGGCGCTTTTTGGTGTGATGGTGTGTACCACACTGAACATGGACCGCAGCCAGCGAAGGAGAGAATTGGGAGAAGGAGAGATTAGAAAGAAAATTATAGACAAGTATGTTAAAGGTAAATGTTATAAGACCATCTCCAAGCAACTTCTTGTTCCTGTGACAACAGTTGCACATATTATTCAGAAGTTTAAGGTCCGTTGGAATGTAACCAACCTCCCTGGACGAGGCCGCAAGAGGAAAATTGATGACAAATTGAAGAGACGGATAATACGAATGGTAACCAAAGAGCCCAGAACAACTTTTAAAGAGATTAAAGATGAACTCCAAGGACCAGGTACATCTGTTTCAGATCGCACCATCTGTCGCTGTTTAAGCCAAAGTGGACTTAATGGACTGTTGAAGGCAAATCATAAAAAAATGAGATTGGAATTTGCCAAAATGCATATTGACAAACCACAAAGCTTCTGGGAGAATGTCCTTTGGACTGATGAGACAAAATTAGAGTTTTTTGGCAAGTCACATCAGCTCTATGTTCTCATACACAAAAATGAAGCATACCAAGTAGGGCTGTAACGATATACGATATAAAACCGAAATCGCGATACCCAGGTCCACGAACCCTTGTCGTGGTGCGTGAACCCCGAATCGACACATCGCTTCCAATTCCCAGAGCTGTCCTTCCCCTCTTTCACCGCTAGGGGGTGAAAGTAGAACATCTGTACCCAAAAGGATCTTTGTCTTGTGTGAGCGAGTGGACCTTCTTGCCATGAAACTCTCTGTGGCATTTCTCCGGTTATGTTGTGAACAAGTGTTTCAGCAGTTATAAGAGAGAAAAAAGCTCATGTACATGCTAAATGTGCCCTACACGCTTGTGCCTTGGGAAACTTTCGTCTTTGTGAGTATTAATGTGTTCAGAAAGCACTCTGATGTGTGTTGGAATTGTTTTTGGTTGATAAATGTGATGCCAATGTAATGTAATGCTCATGTCTTTAAGCTAGGCTAATCATTACGTGTGGAATTAAGACGTGTGTATTGGCTAGTAATTTATTTTTCCTTTTCTGTATATTTCAGTTACAAAGAAAAAACACATAAGAGATCTTCAGTAAAATCAAGAGAAGTAAGCCTTTTGTGGAGATCTCTTTCATTTTGTTTGCTGGCTGTCAAGCTTCACATAGTCCCATGTCGTGAGGACAGCACACTTTGGGTTGATTTTTTTTTAGGCTAAAATAAAGGAAAAAACACACAGAAGACCAAATTAAGGATATTTCAGCATATTTGAGGACAGTTGATGGGTCGGTTCTGTGGCAGCCTGTGGTGATTCCTTGGGGTCATCTGTGCAGACTGAATGCAAAAGAAGCGTTGTTGAAGCACTTATTGATTTATAATTCTGTGGTAAACATGAGGACTCAAAACAAAATGGCGTCTTGAATGGTACTGCTTGCGCTAAGCACTAAACTACCCCCCCAAAGGAATCGCGATACGAACCAAATCATGGATCAAAAATCGTGATACGAACCGAATCGTGGGTTTGTTGTATCGTTACAGCCCTAGTGCGTATGCATGACCGTACATGTGTGTGCCTGTGTGAGTGGATGTGTGTATGAATGAGTGCATGTGTGTGTGCATGTATGCCTCTGATTGTCATCTGTGTGCTTATGTTTATACATGGGTGTGTGTGTGCACGTGTGTGTGTGCGTATTAGTGTGTGCATATAAGAATGTGCATGTGCGCGTAAAGATGTGTGCCTGTGCCTATATGTATGCATGTGTACGAGTGAGTGTGAGTGCGTGTATGTGTATGTAGTGTCCGAGTTTGTCATGGAATGTTTTGCAATGAGGGTGAGGGGCCACAACCACGCCACCCTGGCGCCCAAGGGGGACTGAGCAGCTCCAGAGGCCGCAGGACCTGGTGGCCCCATCAGAGGCCGGGGGACCCCAGCCGCACACCCCAGGAGGGCCAAGTGGTAGCCCCAAGAGGCGGAGGGGGAGGCCCCCAGACGGCCCATGGCGACAGTGCGCCCGGCCCCGCCAGGAGCCGGCCCCGCAGGTGGAGTGCAGGATCCAAGCCCCGCAAGCCCAGAAGCCGCCCGCCCAACGGACGGGCATCCCGCAGGCCCCATGGGGAAGCCCACACCTCACCAGGCAGAGCCCCCCAAGGGGGCAGGTCGACAGGCGCCTGCCAGCAACCTCAAGAGTTGGCAGACCCCCCCAAAACAACCCACCCAACCTTGACCAAACTGCTGCACCCTAGCCTTACCAACACCTACCCTCCCCCGCCCCCCTAACCACACACCTACCCGCCCACCTAATCTAACATTTTTTCATTATTGCTGCTTCTTGCTCCTCGCTGAACATTCGATTTCTTCCACCATGTTGGACTCGTCTTTCAATCCTTTGATCAAACCAAAGTAATGTACATTTACGGCATTTAGCAGGCGCTTTTATCCAAAGCGACTTCCATTCCCTAACAACAGAGGACAGTCTCCCTGGAGTAATTTGGTGGTATGTTGAAAGTAGGATTCAAACCCATGACCTTTTGGTCCAGATGCAAGTATCCTACCCACTAACCTTTCCAAATAAAATAAAATAAATGTATTATTATTATGAGCTACCTAAACCCTGTAGACATGAGTCACTATCTTTTTTCTTTCTAAAGGAAATTTGGCAAGATCTTAGTACAGTTATGCATATAGAATGCATGTACCATAAAAGTAATATTTACAGTATATTTCATATGTATTTTAGATTACAAATACAGAGTGTGTGGTATGTTGATTACAAACATATTCTCAAGGCAACATGTTGCTTGGATCTCATTTGAAAGTGCTGGTCTTCTTTGTCTTCATTGTCCTCCTCCAGCTCTCCCCCTACCTCTCACTCGTTCTCCACCTCTTTGTTTTTCTACTGCTTCCATTGTTGTTGTACAATTATAAATCTTGGGTGTTTATAGTCTTCCCATTCTGATTGTTGAGCTGACTATTTTGCAATTAGGTGCTTGTCCATGTGGCATGCGCGATTGGACAGTTGGCTTTTTTGTGTGTTTTTTGAATGGCTATGTTTAAGACTGTCTAAAATTGGCTTTGTGCCAGATTCCTGCGTCTTACTTAAAGATATATGTGTAGTCAGATGCAGAAGGTGTTGCTGTTCAATTGCAAACTGTGTGCAATGATAGGTTATGTGTTTAGAATTTTGCTAACAAGAGGGTCACATTTAGATCTTTGAGAGTCCGTTTTTAAAGTTGGGTTTTACGTTTAATTTTAGTGTGTTAGCAACTGGGAAAACTGTAATGTTCTGGAGTGGGTTCACAAAGCGGAGCTGCTACTCAAACCTCTCACTGACCTTAAATTTTCTTTTGAACCAATGCAGTCTCCCTCTCTCTCTTACTTTGTCTCTTTCTTTCTTACAGTTCTTTCTTTCTCTCCCTCTCTCTCTCTCTCCCTCTCTTTCTCCCTCTCTTTCTGTGTGTGTGTGTTTACTCAGTGATGGATGTGTGTGTGTTTACTGATTCCTACGAGGGTTGATATTGAACCTGATCCATTTAACCTTTCCATCACACCACATCTTTAACATGGGTGAAGTGAAAGTATCAGAGAGAAGTGAATGAGATAGAGGGTGAATGAGTGAATTAATCGGCTGGATTTTGAGTAAGTGAATTGATTAGTTCAGTGGTTCCCAAACTGGGGGGCGCAGAGGTATTGCAGAGGGGCGCACCAATGGGATAGCCTACGCTCCACTCGAGCACTGCTAGCAAAAACATTTGTGCACCCAGCCAAGCCTCCAGCAGAGGCTGACTTTTCATCAGCTGCAAATTCATGTGTGAGACTTGAGATGATCCTCTTAAGTTTTTTTCTGACTGGGAACTGGTTAATTTCAGTATGCTCTTTATTTCTCCCACAGTGGTGAAATTGCACCCATTTTTATTGCATTTTATTCGCTCAATTAGAAAAGGGAGCTGTATTTCAAATAAAGTTTGAATCTGAACCTGTGTAGTCTGAATGGGGGGTTGTGGGGGGGGGGCCTCATTAATGTTCCTGTCTAGAAAACGGGGGCCTGCAGAGAAAGTTTGGGAACCACTGGATTAGTTGGAGTGTGAGTCGGTGAGTGAATCAAGTTGAGTGAATTAATGAATCAAAATGAGTAAATGCTTCAGTTAATGTGTAAGTGAATGAGTTAGAGGTGGAGTGGTTGAACAGTCATTTTTTGTCTCATCAGATATAAATCCTCTTCTTAATTTGAGATAATTGAATTCTGACTTGTTTTTTTTAAACCCCCCTTCAGGAGAAATAAGGAACAAAAGAAAAAACTGGATTCTGAGTTTTCTTCTCTAAAAGCCTTAGGGATCTTAAAACTGTCTGACTTTGGTCGCTGAATCTTGAATTTGATCACTTAGACAAATTTCGAATGTTGTACGAGCCTGTACCAACCAAGTTTTCTTTTGGATTTTATGGTTTATCTGAAGATCTGATGATCTGAGATGAATAAAGATCAGGCAGTGAAAAAAAGAAAGAACATTTTAAGTTCTTAAATCAGAATAGGGCTGAGTTTAGAGGAAGGTGAGAAAATATACTGATGATAAACTGAGCTCAGTTATGTCTAGGAGAAACAGGCGGGACATAGAAGAGACAGAATAGTGAGTGAATGAGATATTAGTGATGCAAAGTGATGGAGAGATGCAACTTTGCAGATCATGAAAGAAAACATTGCTCACACACCATCCAGCATCATTCAGGAATGAGAGGAACATTCTGTCATTCTGTGAACATTCTGTCAAAATTGGAAAACTTCAGCCTTTATCTCTCCTTTTCAAAGAAAAGTGGAGGCGGACATTCCTGTTTTTTTCATGGCAATATTAATGCAGCACACAGTAGACAGCTGAGTATATTTATCATACTTTTCACAAAGCAGGAGGTTGGACAGGGGCCAGAGTGTGAAAACGACTTTAAAGCAGCGCTAATGTTTTTTTATTCGACTTTTATATAAATAAACAGCAACGCCAGGCCCTCTTTGGTATGTAGTAATTCAGATTTTTTATGAATGACTGCATTCATCTAGGGCTACACCCCGAGAACTGCAGCCACACACCACAGCCCGCCCACCTCAGGAGACTGTTGCGTTCTGATTGGCGTGGCAGCTCTGAGGGGGCGTTGCTGCTGCACAAGGCATGACAGGGATATAAAGAGTACCTGGAAGATTAAAGGCGATAAAAAGTGACTTGTTAACAAGAACGAGAGAGCTCTGTTCTCTATGGACGGACTCGGAGAGGAGACAAAGGCGATTTTTTTCCTGGAAACTTCATGCTTTGAGAGGACGTGTTTAAGCCACAGCCGAATAGTCACAATCTGAGAAAAAATCCTCTTTTTGACTTATTTTTAGAATTTCCCCATCATCGAGATTGAAAATGAGGATTATAATGTGTTTTCTCCTGCTCCTGGCCGTGACTTTTAACTCGGTAAGTGCCTTTGAACACATTTTTGGTGCTTTAAAATAGTAATTTGATGTAAGTTTATCTGTATTTAATACATGCATATTTGTTGTAGCTTATTTCCATTGAGTGGCTTTTCAGCTTGAGTATGTGTGTATCAAAAAGCCTGATAAAAAATCATAAATATGCTCATAATATTTCCAATAGAAATATTAATATTGATTGGCATTTGTTTGACCCACCTACAATGATGTCACGTCTATCGAAAACATTTATTCTTGTTTTATCACAGCTATAGCTACATCTACGTATTGTTTATTCACGTTCAACACGCCTGTAGCGTTCAGTGCACCTACAGCAACATCTAAGTAATGTTGTTATTCACGTTCAGTACATATACAGCAACATCTAATGCTTATTTAGATCCAGTAAAGCTACAGCATCTGCTAAGTAATGTTATCTTATATTCAGCATGTCTATAGCAACATTAATGTAATGTTTATATACATTTAGCATCTCACCGTAACATCTAAATAATGTTTATTCACGTTCAGCTCATTAGAAGCAACACCTAAGCGATGTTTATTAACATTCAGCATATCTTCAGCAACATTTAAAGTAATGTTTATACACATTCAGCATACCTACCATTCAGCATGCCAACAGAAAAAAAATTGAAGGAACCTTTTAACCTGTTTAGCACTTCTACAGTAAGTAATGTTTGTTCAAATTCATCACACCTACAGCAACATGTAAGTGATGTTTATTCAGATTTGACACATCACCATCAACATCTAAGTAATGCTTATTCACATTCAGTACATCTAAATCAACATCTAGGTTTTGTTTAATGTTTATATTTAGGACTTCTACAGCAACATTTATGTATAATGTATATTCACGTTTAACAAAGCAGCTGCAACATTTAAGGGGTGTTTATTCACATCCTGCACACCTACACCAACATCTCAGTACTTCTACCACAACATCTACAAAATGTTTATTCACATCTATCAACAAACTAATGCTTGTTGTTTGTATTGTCATTAGAAACCTAAATCAGTGGTGCCCTTTCTTTCATGCATAACATCAAAAAGTTACAAATCTGCTTTCTTAAGTATAAGTATAACCTGTGTAATATAATATGCTTTACTGTGCTTGGCTAATTTGGCCCCTAAAGTATTTCAAGAAGTTTTTAAATGTGTGGCCATAGAGCTCCTTTTTACACTAAGATTTCTCATTTTATGCTTAGTACACATTATAACAACAATGGACACTGGATATTTAATATTACACATAGAAGAATAGTTACCACTTAATTTATAGCATATCCTGAAAAATCCAAAGTAGAATATTTAATATTTGATAGTAGAGCTTAATTCAGCCTAATTCATTTAAACAATATATTTATTACTTAAATCTTCATTAACCCCCCCCCACACACACACAACAAAGTCAGAGAACCATTCAAGTAACAAACAAACTTTGAATATCCAACCCAAGCACATAAAACCAAAACAAAAAGGAAAAACATCAGTTCAGAAAAATATGTATAAAAATAAACACCTGTTGAACTGAACTCTTTTCTGTCCAAAGATGAGCTAAAAACCTCAAAACTGTGTCAATTAGAGGAAAATTCTCATCTTACCCAATAGTAATTGTGGCAGTGCTTTCCGCGCTTGGGGTCAGCAGTGTTCAGCTCAATCAGCACATACTATATACTTTGAAAACCCACAATATGGGCCAAACACTATGAATACAGAAATCACATGAAGAATAAAACAAAAATACACAATATACATGAAAAAGTCCTATAACTACATATATAAGAAACTCACATCACACAGATATAAAACAAATAAATGCAGTATAGACCTTCAAAATTCACTCCTACTCAGATGATGTATTAGTCCAATCCAGCTTCGTCCAGCTTTGCACTTTGCGCACAGTTGCCCAGCTCCGATGGCATGCCAGGAGAGGTTTTCTAGCACATCACTGGTCACATTTAAAACGATTCTTCCACAGGATCAATTATCTATATTCACAGAAACATCATTACTCCTAATATTATAATGAGAAGAAGAGAGAGACGAGGAATGCTGAGCTGCAACAACAATCATCTGGCTAGTCACAGTATTCGTTATTATCCTGGTCACTACCACTTTTAAAAGTGGAATGACGCAGCATGCTAATGTACCAATAATCAAAAGAATTCCAATCAATATAATGCCAATTTTAATTAAGATAACATGCCAAGATCCAAACAAATCAGAGAACCATTCTCCTATGCGCATCTCTACTAACATTTGTTGTCATTTCCAGCCTGAGTCGGTGCATTTTCATCACAGCTTCAGTAAATGCACCTTGTGCTGTGTTATTTGGTATGTAAATGCAGCAGTTATCACCAAACATTACGCACTCCCCTCCATTTTTCTGCCAGTAGCCAATTCCAACTCTTGTCTATTCCAAGAGTTGCTCTCCCAATGCCTTTAAAGCATCATTAGTGTAATTGGTGAACCTCTGCTGATTATATATATATAAAATTTATCCATTCTGTATTCTTATTTACAGAAATCCAGAGGAAAATAGATTCAAATCCAGATTTATTCCTAGCCTTATGTGGTTTAGTAATACTTTGAGGCCGTCAAATAGCATCTAATATCAATATCTAATATCAGGGTCAGGTTCATAATACCTCTGCTGTCTGTGTGAAGGGTGATCATCTTGCTTCTCTAAATTTTTTCTTTTTGGATCGGCTTAACCCTTGCACAAAGTCCTATCTAATTAAGAGGAAACACAGGCCTAAGAGTTGTACCCCCAAAAACCCACAAAAAATCAGCCACAACCTTCACCTGAGTCCTAATAGTAATCAGTGGTGGTAAAACCCAAGTTTGTTTTTCACAGCTTTCTAATGGAGTATACATGGTTTGATTATCGGAGTATGACTTTCACCTAGATGGGGTTTGAGCATTCCATGTATGATCAAAATGAAAAGTCATTCCACACTTGCTCTGAAATTGCCCTACCATTTCACCTCCATCCATTTCCTTACTAGACCTATTATAACAGTCATAAGTTTCTGTCCAATTAATAATATAATTTCTAGGGATTTCTACTTGTGACAAACTAAGATTAGAAACCCTTACAGTACTTTGCTTTCATGGTATTTGTAAATTTTGGGTAGTCAGGGTGAACAAGATGACTTAAGCAAAGTGCAGGGCAATGCAGTCTAAGGCCAAAAGTAATATTACAAAACTGCCTATTAAATGCTGCACACTGTTTATAAGAATATGGATTAGGAACTAGCTGTATATTGCACCAACTGATACCAAGTATTAAATCGCGCCTCCTGTAAATCCATATCCTCAAGAAATGTTTGAGATTGATCATTTAATGCTCTTTCATTTCTACCTAACTGATGTATTCCAGCATGGATATAGGTTTTAAACTAGGGCTGGGAATTTAATGCGTTAATTAGATTAATTAATAACAGAAAAAAATAACACGTTATTATTTTTAACACAATTAATCCTTTAAGCGCCAAAGTCAAGAATAAAATAGACTGTAGTTACAAATATCATGTGAAATAGCACTAGCTGGCAGACATGTAGTACTTCAATTCAAGACCAAAATACGTCATCTTCCTGTTCAAAGTTTCGAGTAAACAGCAGTGGAACCAAGCAGCCAGAGAGCGCAGTTCAGTTCACAGCACACGAGTAAGCGTGTGAGATTTGGAAGAAAGAAAACGCCAAATGGCTAATAAAAAGTTGTCCCGTGATGTCTTGTGACTGTTTTTTGACGATTCTGACTCTGAAGAGGAATATTTGCCTTTTGGAAAAGACGCTCGGTCGTCTAACACTCGTGCGCCTCCCGGTTCAGCTTTGGAGCGAGAGTGATCACAAAGCACAAAAACGTGTTTATTTCCACACTTTGCCCATCGGGAAAGTGGGTGGCAGTGGTGAAAGTGGTCGTAGTATCTGTAGGAGAGGTGTTGGTCGAGCTAGAGGCAGCAGGAGATGGAGAAAATTGAGCTGGAAGTAGCCGTAGCATTAGCTCTTTCCATCCAGACCTCCATAGGGGCGGAGTCTCAGCGTTACAAGTGGTGTGTGTGTGAGAGTTATAGGCTTGTATTCAATAATAAATGGTAAAAAAAATGCTTCTTTTAATGTCTGTATGTAAGTGCGATTAAATGTAATTAATTAGATCAAAAATTTTAATTGCTTGACAGCAGTAATTTAAACATTATCAAACACATTACACTGTGCTGGTCTGAACTAGTCTTGCAGCTGTTTGTCCTTTTATTGTTTAATTCACTTAATTTATTTATTTTTTGGTCAGCAGTTGTTTTCGTTATTTTTACTCATATTACAGTGAATATGCAGCCACTGTTATTGTATATGTATAACTCAGCATTCTCTGAAGGAAGACTGTGACTGCTGTGGTGTGTGTGTGTGTGGGTGGGTGTGTGAGAGTGTGTGTGTGTGTGTGTGTGTGGGACTTGTGGCAGGCAATCACTTGCTGCAATCTTAGCCTTGACAGCCAATAGAGTGTTTATGTGCGGGTGTGTGTGTGTGTGTGTGTGTGTGTTTGTGTGTGAAAGAATGGCAGCTGAAGGGCAGCAGGAAAAAGGAGTTGATTGTCTTTTATTCTGAATTGTACCAAGACATCTTCTCACCCGTGGCCGCGTGACTGTGCAGTTCGGATTAGAATCTGTATGCTGCATCAGGAGTGTGTATTGATTCCACTCTTTTATCAGCACTGTATTACGATGTGGGTCAATAATGCTGATAGATAGACGTGTTTGTGCTGCAGGCCTTTGTGTTCTGTGAATTAAACGTTTAGATTTTGGGCGAAACATCATAGCAATCTTTACTGTCATTTCGGGAATCGTAATGGCACCCTTTTTTTTTTTATCATGTACAGTACAGTACTATGCAAGTCATAAGCACCTGCGAAAATAATGTTTAAACATTGTTTAAATGAGCAGAGTATGAATTTATCCTCATGAATATTAGTAATTACTAAATAAAACATAATAAACACAAATAACATTATACAGTAAATAGTAATTTTATGTTCAGTATTTGTGTTCCTTGTGGAAGTCCAGTCCAGTTTTGACAACTAATTACCTTTTAAGTTGATGGTTTATCAATTTAACTATTTAACAATGAAATGAGTGTGTTAGAGAGAGGCAAGCCCCCCTGTTAACACGTGTAAAACAGTTGTCAGTGTTAAGTAAACAATGCGATAATAACGTGCCCAGCCCTAATACATATATAAAAACAAGCCCAATGGAAACTACATAAAATCTGCATTTGCTTAAAGATATAAGAATACTGATTTATTTACAAATGTTCAAACCATACAGCCTGATTAAACACAACAAAGGTAAAGACATGTTCAGTGCAGTTAATATTTTCAAAGGGGTTGTAACACAACTGTTTTGATTCTTTCTGTATCTGTGTATTCATGTTGTGTCGTGTGTTATTTTATGGGTTCATTTGCCACATGCTGTTATTAAAAATATTTTAGTTTCATGTGTATTTCGTAATTCATAATTCATGCAAAACGTTCTCTTGTTTCAGTGAACAACTGAGAGACAAATGATTTATATAAAATGACAATGTTTTTATTACCACTGGTAAAACACAGCATTTAGTGTCCCTCGTTAGCATTTACTCTATGTTGGGCCGCATGCAGACTGACCTGCCAGCATCTGCTCTTGTCTCTATTAGTTACTGAGCCCATAACCGACTCTGCAGCAGTAATAACACAAACTCCACCAGGCTCTGCACCGTCAGCACTTATGAAGCTGTAGGGGATAAAACTGTAAATCTAAATTCACTCCTTTCCCAGCATGGCCTGACAACACCAGAACAGATGTTCACATATATGTGCATGCACACACACATACACCACACGTGCACACACACACACACACACACACATCTTTCTTTTTCCTCCTAATTTTTATAACAACAATAACACATGAATATATATATATATTAGGGTGTATATATAACTCTTATATAACTCCTTCCCGTATACGGTTCCTGCCCAGAAACATACGTTTTTCACCATAATAGGAGGATTTTCATGTCAGTTTCTTTTCTTTAACCAATAGCTGAGGGTCTTAGGTTTCAAAGAGCCCTCCCACAAGTTTACAAACACAAGCACGGACGGACTCTTTGTTTGCTGAATTGATTCGCTGTGAGTACATGTAAGTTATGACACTGGGCTTAAAAG
>JBBPCY010000142.1:1205691-1225857 GCA_037974405.1 Brachyalestes nurse | reverse complement strand
GTCAGCAGATGAGGGAGATGTAAGTACTTTCAAATAATGACTTTTGTGTTTCTATCGCAGTTAAGTTTCATTTTGTTTACGTGCCGCGTAAGGGGTGGGTGGAGCGTGACCAGCAACAGCTTATTTGCAAGAAAGGAACATAGCCCTGAAACGGCGTGTTTTGAACGGGACCCAAACTGTGAAGAATAAACTTGCTGATATCTCTTTATGTGAGAACGATTTTGTTCAAAGAACTTCATGAACATGTTTTGTACAGCCCATAGACCTATTATAATGTTTTTTTTTTAAAGTGAGTTTTGCATAATAGGTCCCCTTTAAATTAGCCAATTTTACTTTGCTCAAGGGTACCTCAGAGGTGCTTAGCAGTCTTGGGATTGAACCTACCACTGATCAATCACATCTGATCGCAGGGCGAAAGCCCTAACCACTAGGCTATCAGGTGTTATAGTTTAGTAACTGATTAATGTTTTATAAAACTAAAAACAATAATAAAAATAACAAAATATTTAAGTAAAAATATAAATACCCATTGGCATCATTATGTTTATGACTGTGTTGTATAAGGAATTATAGTACATAAAATATAAAAAAACTAAAATTGCCTATACTCTTTAGTCACCAAATTCACAGAATATGACCTATGGCACATATATATATAATTAAAGAATATATTCCAATAGTTCCATTACTATATATTTAATATACTACTGTCTATATACTGGATGTCTCTGGACACAAGGGCCTAAACTGTGAGTGAACATCTCAAATTGAGAATTACCATTTTGCGATTTTTGTCTGTGAGAGACATATGTAAGAGTATTGACCTTTAGCCTTTGAGTGCTAATTGAGCATTTTAAAGGTAGCCTTGTGACCCAAACCCAAACATATGGAAACACACACACACAGACACACACACACACACAGAGGCCTAAAACAGCACATACCTCTGTCACCTAACTTTTTCCAACACTGCATCTTATGTCAGAGTTGCCTGATTTGTAAATGGTGCTTGTGTACTTACTTGCTTGTGCTTGCCCTCGCTCTCTCTTTCTTTCTCACTCTCTCTCTCTCCAGCCTGGAAGAAGGTGGGAAGGCAGTGCAGTGTCCAGACTACCAGCTGGACACATTGCTCTCGGAGCTGTGGCATGGGGGTGTCCTCTCGCGTCACCAACGAGAATGCTCAGTGCAAGCTGGTGAAGGAGACCCGTCTTTGCACCATTAGACCCTGCAGCTCAATGGCTGTGCCTATAAAGGTGCTCCTTTCATCAACTTTAATACTGTGCCTTTCACAGGCAGTCTGGAAAGAACAGCAGTAAACCAGTGAAACATTGAATATTCAAAACTTTTTCAGTACTAAAGCATGGCAAACAATTCAGTATTAAGGGGTCCGTACTGCATAAACCAGATTTTCTTCACCTTTCTGAGTTTGATTGTGTGCTGACACTTCAAAACATGCCAACCATACAGTCCACATATGTTTTTGTGACGTAAGAACTATTTCAGTACAGGTCAGCCAATCAAAACAGGGCTGAATTACATATATCAGTCACAGTAACAAAGACAGCCTGTTTAATTCAGATTCATTTGATATTCTCATTTTATTCTGGGATACTCAGTGTGATATAATCGATCACTACCAACATGTAGGTGTGTGAGCTGCATTCTCTGCATGAACTCATGTCTTCCAGTGAAAGGAACTCTGTTTCAGACAAAAACATTTAATACAGAAAAAATGTTCTTGTTTAATATAACACCACTTGGTAGCAATAGCATAAATACATTGCTTACAATCAGGGGGGCCTCTGTTGAGCCCAGGGGCCTGTGTCTGACAGAAGTTTTAGGGGAGCCCTCAGATCTCAAGGCCCAAGGGGGCTCAAATACAGGGGACAATCCAGACATTACATTAATGAATACCCTTAAATGTGTTCAAATGAGCAAGTGTTATCTGTTCTCAGGTGTTATTTCTTTTGACTCGGGTATTGTTATTCAAGTGGGTTGTTTAAGACGTTAGTGGTGTCAGTGTTTCCCGCTCCATTCATGAAAAAGAGAATTAGGTACTGCATTCTCTCTCTCATTTTCCCATTTTACCCACAGTTAACGATTCCAAACAGCTTACTTATCTTTCATGTCTCTGCTCTCTCCCTTATCAGAAGGGGCGGAAATGCTCACGTACCCAGAAGTCTCCGGAGCCCCTGCGACTCCACTACGTGGGTTGCCGCAGTTCCCGTCTCTACCGGCCGAACTACTGCGGTGTGTGCCGGGATGGTCGCTGCTGCTCCCCACGCCGCACCCGAACTGCCTTGGTGCCCTTCAGCTGCCCAGACGGCGAGCAATTTGAGAGAGCCGTAATGTTCATCCAGTCCTGCAAGTGCAGTGACCATTGCAGCCATCTGAACGAGGCCTCCCTTCCGCCCCAGCACTGGCTTTATGGAGACATGCACAAGTTCATTGACTAGTGCAGCATTTTGTCGCCTCCTTCCCCACTATCCCTAGCAGCCAAACCCCTCTAGAGTAGTGTTTTCAAATGTAACTCTGATTAGACGCTAGACCAAAGGGCCTAAGAGAAAGAAACTGTTGGCTGCTCTCACTTGAACTCAGAGGTAGCTACCGGGCCTTAGCGGTCATAGACTAGCATGAGATTCTCAGTCTTGATCGCTCTACGGCAATAGGTGCCCCCCACCTCTTTCCCTACAAAGTCAATCCCCTCTAGAGTAGCATTTTTTTCAAATGTACCTTTGAGCAAAAGCTGGTGCAAGAGCCTGGCATTACCTTCATTCTTCGAAGAGAGCAAAATAAAGTGTCGACCATTTTCACTTGGAGAAGATGATGGGGCAGCTACCAGGAAGGTGAACATTTTTCTGTTTCCCCCCCAACAATGAAAATGTTTGGACCGCAGAGGTCACTCAAGAAGAGGAAATTGAAAATGGCTCAGATGTGAAAGTCAAGGTTGATAAAAATGGTGGACTCATGTGAGAGTCTCACTTTCGAGATTATATGTCAGAACTGTGCCCTTTTCAAGACAGGAGAAGTAAGGAAAATCAGGACTATTTTCCCATAGCGCAGGACAATAAATGAGACAGGAAAGAATAACAGGGTGATTGCAGGATCAACCCATAAACTCTTTAAAGAGCTTTTACTTTTCTAATAAAAGTGTTGATGCCTGGTGAATCACCGGGTCTCTGCAAATCAGTGGGATGATGTGGGAAAAACATGGACTATGTGAAAAAAGAACTGTGGCCTTGCGCCATGTGAACTTGACCGTGACCCTGCTGGGGGTGCCAAAGCTGCCAGTTCTGCCTTTAAGCTCAAGGATAGAAGGGAATGCATGCAAATTTGCCAAGTGCCACAGTATTCTGGTGTCGATACGAGTCAGTGCCTTAAATTACAATTCTGTCTGCTGGAAGCCCAGCAAACTTCTGGTTTCACTGTAAAAATACATTTTAAAACGCCTGGTGTCAGAAGTAAACATGTAATTTGAAATTGATTGGTGGGACTGCTCTCGACCGTGGCTCTGGATTTGGCCTGTAATCTAGCAAGTGATGCCTTGAGCTCAGCTGGACCAGAGCCACGCTCATGTGTCTTTATGACGCTGCGGTCTCAATTTCGGCCTCCTGGCTCCAATATACAAGATCGAGGTGATATCACTCTCGTTAAGCACACAACAGAAGACACAAGGATTAAAACTGGAGCAAGGATACTCACAAACACACCATGTGCACTCCAGCAGCCCTAACAGGCCTGGCCTGCAGCTCTCAGTGGATGGTGAAAAATGCTTGGAAAAGCAGTTGTATAAAGTAATTGAGGTTTTGACATTAATGGCAGTTTTATATATTGACTTAAGGTCTTAAAGTATTGTATCTACTTCAAATGAGCACCTTACTCTACTTTTTAATGTGATTGTGTGTATTATTCAAAACAGTTGAGCTACAATTTTTTAATTTTGCTTGTTCCAAATGCAAATGTTCATCTAAGTATAGACATATTACAGTTATTTTATTCATAAATATAACAAAGAGGACACAGCCATATCTGAAGTCCTAAAACTCATTGGATTAGATAATTGTCTTTTGATACAAGAGAACCATGTTTGCAGTTATTTATTATTAATCACCTTAGCCACACCAGAACAGCAAAATAAGCAGTAATTTACACCAAATTCATTTAAAATGTTGTGCACAGCTGTCACAACTCTAAGTGAATTCCTTCTCAAGGGTTTTGGTCTTGGACACTTTTACTTTACAGACAAGTGTGAGCAGACACTTAACAGAGCATCACACAAAAGACCACACTTGCATGTTTGAAAACTATTCATTTTTAATGAATAAAACCATGTACAATACATTTTCTTCTGTGTAAACTGTCATGTTACACAGACACAGCTTTGACTGTCAAACCTGTTCCATTAAAAAATGGTTTACAATGTACAAAATATTCACTCTTAATACCAACATTATTGAACAAACTCCAATGTCTACAGGAATAAGCTCTGAAAAGCATCACGGCATGAAGATCACACTCACTCCTGTCAAAACGGAAAATTTCACATAATGTGTGATCAAGAAGACAAGGTCGTTCAGAGATTTTTGGAGAGCTCTATCTGTTCTATGAAAAATCAGTTCATGGTGGTGATGAGATGCTTTTAAAGTGTTACAGAAAGGCAGTATATGAAAGTTACTGTCGATGCCCCATTTTCTCCTAATTTACCATTACTTTAGCAACATTATATAAACACTCAGAAGCTTCTCTAGTGAGCCTGGACAGTAAAAATGTATGTTGTAAATTATTACTGCTGTTTCGATTCACCACCACTGTAGAGAAATCGATCCACTACAGCTTATCTGAATTACTTCACTACTGAATTATGCAGAAGTTTTGGGATTTCCCTGCACTATTTGGAATGACCAATACTATACCTCTCTGGAAAACTGGGGCCAGAGCAGTTTCTGGGACAGAAGGACAAAAGCACCTGCTTCTCATAGCAACGGCAAGCATTGCACTGTGGTCTCTGTTGGAACATGACAAAGCCACACAGATGGGACTATTTTAATTTGTGCTACACGGCTTTTTAAGCCATTAATTCACATAAAAACAATGTTCTATTATACAGTAATTTCCTTAGGCTGATGATAGACTGCCAAGATCAGATCTGGCCTTCAGTTCTAGTGTTTGAACAATCTGAGGCAATTAATGGTCCAACACAATAATATGGACTGCCATAATATTGGTTTCCTTTTAGTGGCAAATTCATGAGGTGAAAAATGCTTTTAAAAAAAAAAAATCCTGACTAGATGGAAACCAAATGAGGAAGTCAAACAGAAAAACACAAAAGTAGTAAATGTATAAAAGTTTTAATTTCATTAAAAAAAAAAATCAATCAAGACAGAATTTGACATCCCCCAATCCATCCCATGAGAGAGAAACAGTAATTGTAGAACTGTGCTGAGTTGCAGAACTTTAAAATAAAACAGCAAAGATTGGAGGACATAACTCCATTAGCTCGGACAAAATTAAAACAAAAAACATTTAAGCTGGCGGTCCTTTGGCATAACTTGGGGACTCATCTTGACTGCTCAACTGCAAGCAAAGAAAGAAGAAAACATTTAGTTTTTGGATAACATCTCCATCACACAAGCATAGTTACACACCCTCCTTCATGCACACTGGCATCTCCACACAGGGAAAAGATGCAGCACAGCCACCTCAGTTTCCTCTACAAACTACCAAGTCATTTGCAGTTGCAGTCACTCGCTCAGCAAATTATTTCACCATAGTCCGATCAACTGGGGGACATTTATTTCCCTTGAGTCAGACAGACCTTCATTACTTGTGGTTCTATATTTGTAGTTAAGAATTTCCAAATTGTTGACATACCAAGCCAATGTGCAATCAAATAGTCACAAAAAATGTATTAGCAGCTTCGTACCATATGTGTAAGTGGCAGAGCAATTTGAGATGTTTACCAATGTGCACATGGCCTGTATGTGTGTGCTGAGGAGGTCGCTTCATGATGTCACACCCCCTAGATGCTTTAGAGCAGTGGTTCCTAACCCTCTGCAATACTTCTGCACCCCCCAGTTTGGGAACCACTGCTTTAGAGAATGAAAACATCTGACATCTGAGAAATTGTTTGACCCTCTGAAACAGATTGATGTGCTGGCATGTCATAAGCACACTTCCGCAAAAACATTGTTGTATACAAATGTATGCCCTTATTGGACGCTTTGGTGTGTTGGGGCGGCAACTGCAGGCTTCAGACATCACGGGGACCTTTGTCTTGTGATCATACACTACTCATAAAAAGTTAGGGATATTTGGTTTTTAGGTGAAATTTATAGAAAATGTACAAAGTTCACACTACAGTGATTTATCTCATGGAAGTAGGGCATTTAAGTAGAAGCATGCAATGGTGATTTCCTCATCTCAAACAATTAATTGAAACAAAAAGCAACTGCCACAACAACCTGCTGATGAAACAGACACTCAAGCTCAGTGGCGACTTCCATCTGAACATCTTGTTCGAAGCCTTGCAATGGTGAGGTGCTGTTGATCAATATTAGGTGTCGTCTTGGTCTCATGATGTCAAAATATGATCAGCATGACGAACACTGTTTAAATAATAATTCTGATTGAACCAGGAAATGTATTGGCCGATTCATGGATCAAACACCTGTTGTGAATTTTGCCGTTAAGCTCCTTGTCAGAGAACAGCAAATTGTGTAAAAAGTACTTAATGTGACCTTCCCTAAACGTTTGAATGCACGTATTCAGTGTTTAAGTTCATCTGTAAAGGTTATTTGGGTTCATCCTGACATTTCACCCAAAAGCGGAATATCCTTTTTGTGAGTAGTGTATGTCATGTAGACACAGATCTCAAACTTCATGACAAAAATCATGACATTTACATATTTTACTTATTACATAAGTCAACATGTGAAGGTAGAACAGGTAGTTACTATAAGTGGAGATGTCAATCTCGTCTGGTAGCTCGGCCACGTTGACCTCAAAGCGGTCTTGCACGTCGTTCAGAGTTTTGGCATCCGTTTCATCAGACACAAAAGTTATGGCCAGACCCTTAGTGCCGAAACGACCAGCGCGGGCAACCTAGACGGGGGTGGGGAGGGAATTTCAGACAACACTTATTTACAGAAAAGGGTTCAGTCTTTGAAGCACATTGAGGGTACAATCCAAAAATCCTAACTCCAAAAGACTGCATGTAAAGTCTACATGTTTTCAACCATAAAAATATTCTAGAAAACAAATCTAGAGTGTTTCCTGCGTCAGCATAGCCAGTAACGGCACTTTAACCATTTTCCTGAGCTGAACTAAATACAGTAAACCCCAAATTTCGCAGGGGTTACGTTCCAAGAGCACCCTGCAAATTGTGAAACAGTTTGTGATGTAAAAAAAAAAAATGCCCAAAAAGGCCAATTTATAAACCCTAAATATGCCTCCAAATATGCTTTATAAAAAAGTAAACCTATATATGTACTGTACAGGGTACACAACTTTCACACAGTGATAAAATGCAAAATACCAGTGTTACCCCTTTATACACATAAGCAATGGTATGCAATGACGTTTCTTTGGTATAATCAGGGTAAATACAGTAATTTAATTTAAAGTAATAAAAATACAGGGTTTTAATAAGAACCAAACAAAAAAACTTGATAGCTACATGCAGGAAAGCTGGATCTGCCAGAGATGAGTCACACGCAGCAGCCACTTCACAGTTGTGTTTATATATTTAGTGGTGCATATGTTATTTATTGTACAAAGTTAGTAAATTATATTTCTTAATTTAGGACCAAAATGCATGAAAAAGTATATATTGTAATAAAGCGCACACAAATTTCAGTTTCCACGAATTCATCTATTAGTTAGGTTGAAGGCGCAAACTCTGAACCGCGACTTCGCAGGGGAACACTGTACTACGCAGCTCATCTTCTGGACTCCATAACTTTCATAAAGAGTTAGCAAGTGAATTCAGGTTCACCCGGTGCAAGTAGGTGTCAGAGTCCTCTGGCATGTCGTAGTTGAAGACAATGTTGACTCTTTCTATGTCCATCCCTCTGCCGAACAAATTTGTAGCCACCAGGATTCTTCTCTGGAAGTCTTTAAACTGCTGGTAACGGGACAGTCTGGAAGCAAAATGCATACGGAAACAAGCAAATTAAAACAGCAGTTGAGTCCATGTGCTGGCCTGCTACACCATCTAGTGCTGATCAAGTTAAGAGTAAACAGGCTTCCAGGTAATGCTCACTTTATTGTATTTCTCAAACAAACAAAGTTAATGTTTTTGGTCCAACTTAAAATAACCTGCATTAATGTCCAACCTTTGAGTGAGGAAGTAACATTAACCCCATTTCTACTTTCTACTTCTATATTTTCAGACATAGTGGACCACCAGAACATCCTGATTTAAAATCATGTACCCCACAGTGAAAGCTGGTTTAGGTTCAGGACACATACCTCTCCTCTTGGGCCATGCCTCTATGGATGGCAATAGCAGGGAAATTCTGTTCCACCAGCAGTTGAGACAGAGCCACACAGCGCTGCACTGACTTCACAAATATCACCACCTACCGGCAAACAGACACATTACAACAAACTTTCACCCAGTAATGAGCTCCTGTCTCCAGAATGTAGACACATTACAGCACATGAGGATCAAAACAGTATAATTAGACTCATGTAGAAATGCCAGACAAAACAAACACAATAGAAGCTAAGCACTAAGGTATTGTTCACCCTGCAGGTAAAATCTGATCATTCTTCCAGACTTCCTCCGGAGTTATGAGTGGGGTCCAGACTGGGGTCAAATGTGACCATATAGTCACAGTGACAATGCAACACTGCATATTGGGGAATCTTGCCAAATTGGTCTCATGAATGAGCCTAATTATTAAGCAAGATTAATAAAATGGTTTTAATTAAAATCTTTACTAAGAACCACTTACAGCATAAACACTATTTTTAAATAGTCCATTAACCCTCTGGAGTCTGAGGATCCAAAAATGGATCCTTTTGTTTTCTAAAACAATCATCTAAAGCTCTGAGTTTTTGTCCTAGAAACACAAGCATGAGCGTGTAAAAATGTAAATTATTTTAAAAAAATCTCTCTATTGTGAAAATTGTATACGCACGCACACACGCGCACAGTTGATGCAGACTCATTCATAAATTAGTTGCGGCAAAAATGCTGATTAGCGATGTAATTTTCCATGAACCTGCTATATTAGCGATTAAAATATCACTTCTCTAGTTAACGTTAGCTTGTTTACAATAGCTTGTTGCATAGGGCACTGCAACTTATGGGGGTTTTCCATTGTCTGGTACCAGCTCGGTTCGGCTCTACTCTGTTTCGGACCTACAGTTTTCCACCACAACTGGTTGCTATAGCGCCCCAAAAATTCTGAGAGCAGCAAGTGCGGAGCGGCTAATCTGAGGTAAACAACTTGGCATCATTACAATCGTCAGCATGGATGAAATCAGAGGGATTTTATTTCTCACCCTTGCTTGTGGCTATTTGTTTCATAATTTAGGAGAAGAAATAAAATCCCTCTGAATTCATCCATGCTGACGATTGTAATGATGCCAGATTGTAGTGGAAAACTGTAGGTCCGAAACAGTAGAACTGAACTGAATCGAACAGAGCTGGTACCAGTCAGTGGAAAACCCCCATTAGTATCAGTTCAGCACGCTTGTAACCTAGGCCAAGGTTGCACCAAGAATGGTACCAGTACCAGATTTTAGTTATGGGAAAGCAAAATAACAGCAGAGTCGAATCGAACTGGTACCAGTCAGTGGAAAACCCCCTTAAAGCCAGATGTTGATGGCTTGACTGTAATCATAAACAATGCAATAAATAGTTTTGAAGAAAAATCTGCTTTGTCTTTCAACCTGAAAAAAACATTGAAAATAACCATAATGACGCAGTCTCCATGCTATAATAATAATGATAGAAGCAAAGTTTTCACTGTGGGGACAGATCTTTATAATTACAATTTGACTATTATTTGTGTCCCCCCTAAAAAATTGCTCATGAGAAATTTTATATTTATTGTCTCCCCTATTGTTAAATGAAACTTACACCCATGCACATAAGTAACAAAATTAGAAAGCTTGAACCCTCTGCCTTTTAAATATGTACGTTTTAAAATAAAATATATAGAAGGCGCTTTGTAAATAGGATAAAAAGGAAGCATGCGATTTTCTGTCTGGCTGCTCGCCACAGCCACGCCCTCAGCTATTTAGATGTAAAGCATCCATCTGAATAAATGAACAGCAGTGGCGTGATTGGCTCATTGTGCAGCAGGGGGCCGTGAGAACACGCCCCATTTCACCGCTGTGGGAACAGGGCCAGGCAGACAATGACAGCCATTGACATCTGGCCAGGGGGAGGGGGAAGTTACAGGTGTGAAACACCCATCTAGTGAATATGCATGTGAAAGAACAGAGAAAAAGTGCCTAGTCTTATTCTTTTACAAATGGCATTGAAACTACATAACATTTCTGAATGCTCTTCTTACCTTTTTGTAGCCAACACATTGTTTACAAAGTTCAAACTGTAAAAGACATGCTCAGATATATTTAGGGTGTGTATTTTTACTTAGTTTGAAGACATCTGAAAACAGTTTGTCATGTCATGTTTACACAACATAAAAAAAAAAACACTAACTAATTTCACTATTCACTTTACCCACATATTGTTGCTGAGATTTTCCAGAATATAACCATGTGTCACCTTTTGCATATATGTTAGCTAGATGAAATATTTAAAAATATAAGTGTAACAAACTGCCTCAAAGTGCCAGAAAGGCCTCGGACCTCAGAGGGCTAACTCCTTAGACACTAAATTACCATATAAGGGACTACACATCAGATCCTTATCCTCAAACCAATAGTATGAATAGAGATCGCCACAATATGCCCAACAACAGCTAGTCCTTGCTAGGATCACGTAAATTAGACATCCAGTGTAGGCAGGTGGATTATTGGGTGAAGCCTTCATATGTACCTGGTTGAACTCAAGTACATCAAGCAGGTCGAAGAGTTTGCGGTTCTTTTCACTGTCTTTCAGTTTACAGTAGTACTGCTGTAGCCCATGTAGAGTCAGCTTTGTCTCGTCATCCACAAACACCTCCATCGGCTGAGGAGGTCAACGGGAAAAAGGCAGTTATAAAAATGGCCGCCGAGATTGACAACAGTCCCATTACTGTTTTAATAACCCATATTTTCCTCAATCAAGGCACTGGTTCTTGAGAAAAGCCAGCATTTCCATATCTTGAGTTGAATTTTACTTAATTTTTATAATGTTTGTTTCCTTTATTGTCTGATCAACTGAATTTGTAATTCAGTTAATCAGAACATAATTCAGTCACTGTCAAAACAAAACCGTTCAGTCAAAACAATCAGAGATGTTTGATGCAAAACCAAAAGAAACCAACTTTCTACAATGGTGGTAATACAAATAGTGATGCTCCGATCGATTATCCAAAGATCGGTGTCGGCCGATAATCACATTTTATGACTCGATCGGTACTCGTTAAACTTGATCTTAGGAACCGATCACAATTGATGACAATTGATAAACCTTGTGGGTTGCATCAGCCGGCTAAGTGCATTATAGAGTTCAGTAAAGCCCCCCCTTCAGTAATTCCGACTGCTCTCTATTTAAATCATATCTGCCGACATGTACAATGATCCGACTGACCATTGGGCGAAGCGAAATTAGTTTCTGAATTCTAAACATGACGTTAGCCGCAGTAGCATTAGCATAGTGTTAGCATAGCCCTGGCAGACATGTCTCTGATGGTGGAGTCTCCCACGAGAAGCGCCCTTGGGCCGGGACTCACCACAACGGAGCGCCGCTGCTCATTCGGGCATCTCTTGGTCCAGGTCCGGTTCGGTCTGGAACCGGCAACTACCTCATTCTGCACAATGACACCGAAGTGTTCCGGTCCAGTCACCCTGCCGTCTTCATCGAGGAGCATTAGCAGCTCAAATCGGTTGGTGTAGCACAGAGGGTGTACGGGGTTAGCACTAGGGCTAGCCAGTTGGTAGCATTAGCTCTGAGCATGCCGTCCAGGACAGTGGTCCACGCTGACGTGCCTACACGGTGTCACTTGGGTTTCGCTACCTGCCTGATCCATTCGCTGGAAGTCCCATGGACTCAGTCCGGGTTCGGGGCTCTGTTATCGTTAGCTGTGCTCAGCTAGCCTTAGCTGTGAGCAGGTGTGGAGTGTGGCTGGGGGCCATCTCAGACTCACTGCTGCCTGGGACCCGGTTCTCCGGTACTGTCAAGATCCTGGCTTCCAGCAGTGTAGTCCTCTGAAGGAGTGCGATGCAGTTCTTACTGCACTGGCTGTCTTGCATTGTGGTGTGTAGAGGCATGGGGAGCTTTTTAAAAGACAGAAAATGTGGGAAGCGCCTAAAAAGCGAAAAAGTGATGAAATAAAACGCGGGATGCGCCTAAAACGTGAAAGATAAGAGTGATGTAATAAGTGATTAAATAAAAAAAGCAGGGCGTCCGTCCTCTTCCTATCACAGTACACAACTGTGCATAGTGTTATGCATAAACCCCATTGTAAAGGCATATTAAAATGTTCACTATATAATACTTGTGATTTAGTACTCTGTTAAAACAATAGTTACATTACATATAATACTGTAAAAATATAACAAATAACAAAGGCAACATTTATAGTATTTTATCTAAAAAAAAATTAATGTGATCAGAGAGCTTACATATCAGTTACATAAACTTGAAGCATTAGAATCGGCATTGGTATCAGCCAATCACCATGACAAAAAAAAAAAAAAAAAAACGGTACTTTGTATCGGTGGCAAAAATCCTGATCGGAGCATCCCTAGATAGAACCACACGTCATGACATGCAAATACTGCCATTTGCCAGTCCAAAACCAAAAGCATATTCATAGCTACTGCACATAATTTTGTGAAAGAACTCAATCAATAAACTTCAGACATTTCTCTAGAACACGGAGTATTTCACACCAGCTCGGATATGAACTAGAACTTAGATCAGGCCCAAAAAATGAAACCCGACCCTACCCAAGCCCGTGCACCTTCTGTCCGAGACCAGCCCGGCCAGACACATTAACTGTAATTATCAACCCGAGCCCGATTTAAACCTGACAATTTAATACGTGGGCCGTGCTATTTTTTTTAGGCTTAAAACAACGCATTAGAGTAAAGAAAAATAATACACAGCTCAAAATTTCCAAGATGAGGAAACGCTGGTTTAAATTCACACACTTTGAAAAAAACTGGTTTAAAGAAAGAGTAAATCAGTCATGTTTGTAAACACTCACATCCTGCATGAACTTGCGGCAGACTGGCCGGATCTCTTTGCTGAGAGTAGCACTGAACATCATACACTGTTTCTCATGAGGAGTGAGCCTGAAAATGTCCTGCACGTCACGTCTCATGTCTACGAGAGAGGGAACAAAAGAAAAAAAGCATTACATATCCAAATAAAGCAAATGGTGTTCAAGTATAGTTTGTTTCAGCAAAATGAAAGCAAGCCGAGTAACCAGGTTAGTAAGTCTGTAGTCAATTTATAGGCTTTTCATAGCACTTTAATGGTCAATTGAATTTGGATTGAATTTCCTTTCACAAATGTAGTTCACTTCTTGCTCTTCTCTACAGATGAGAGGAATGGGTTTGTGTCTTCCTATCACTTGTATATATTCTTGAGGCCAGAAGAACCAGTCTGGTTCCCCTTTAGTTTACCAGTCTAGGCCAGTATACTATTATAATGTGAGATATGTTCATCTCAGACCAGCTTGTTTGACCAGCTGAACCGAATCAGTTGTGCTTGGATTAATTTATACAACTTTCATTGCAAAAATTTGAATTAGACATTGACCTGTTACAATGATACCACTTACGGGGTGAACCTAAACACTTGAATAAAATGTTCAAAAATGCCATGTGCTACAAACAAGGCTTAAGTCTTCATTTGAAGCAAAGATGTAGGTTCCCATTGTATAAAATTATTAAATGTTGTTCAAATAGTCCAAACCACTTGCTCTGCTCAACCAACAGGGTCTTGCGAGCAACAATAATATTAAGACTAAGAACTTTAAAGCCCTAATTTCACCATTAATATCTTAAGCACCTTCTTTCCACATTATTAAATTCTTAAGAGCCATCATAACTACATACATCTACAACTGTAGATAAGGTTTTCTGCACCCAGCTACATCTAAGCACAGACTAAAAAGGATTTTGAATTGTTAGCCAATGTTGGCTTTTCAATTGAGTCCAAGGCAAGTGTAGAGTTCAAGTCCGTTTACATTTTGATCTGAATTAATTCTTTTTTTTTGCTGTAGCTCAGATCTTGCATCAAAAGTTTGTCCATCCAAAATGCTGCAAACTCTTACCAAGCTGCTCTAGCATCTTATCACACTCGTCGAGGACGAAGTGCTTGACGTTTTTGAGGCTCAGGGTCTTGTTGCGGACAAGAGCGAGGATTCGGCCTGGTGTGCCAACCACAATGTGCGGACAGTTCTTTTTCAGCACCTCTTCATCCTTCTTGATGGACAGACCGCCGAAGAACACTGCAGCTTTGACATTGGGCATGTATTTGGAGAAGCGCTCATATTCTTTGCTGATTTGGAAGGCCAGCTCACGCGTGTGGCACATCACCAGCACAGATACCTGAGTTAGAAGACGAGGAGGAAAAGCATGGTCACTGATTGGGCCAGGCGCTAAAATTCATAAAATCAGTTAAAATCCATGTGATGACTATTTGGTGAGAAAATTGCTTTACCCAAATGTGCCGTTTAAGCTCCAGAATGTTAATACTGGTACTGGACATACTTTGTGCACAAATTACACATGAATCCAAATTAGACATGTGATGACTTGGTCTCAGACATGCTAATTAAACACTATACACAGAACACACACCTGTCCATCCACAGGCTCTATCTGCTGTAGGGTGGCCAGCACAAACACTGCTGTCTTTCCCATACCAGACTTGGCCTGGCACAATATATCCATGCCCAGGATTGCTTGTGGGATACACTCATGCTGCACTGAAACACATAGCAGATTCCTCACACACAAAAAACAAGAACAAATTCAGCTCCTTCAGGGAACTTCACAAATGTACAAAAGTGCTAGAGGCCCTGAGCCATAAAGCACGGCGACACAATTTGATTTTGAAAAAAAAAAACATTTTTTACCTTGTTAATCCATGCCTTTGATTATGTTAAGCATACATTTAGAAGACAATTGTCTTGTTTTCCTATTAACATCCACAAAAATGAAACTACCTCTAAAACATATTGTAAGTTTAATTTATGCACAGACAGGCAAGTAAACCTTATAAACAAATGTTATTATAATATACCTTTCAAAAGTTTTGCATAGCTGAGGAAAAAACATGGACTTAACTGATCCAAGACAAATTTGTGGCAGATCAATCATACCTTCTGAGGGATGCTCAAATCCACAGTCCACAATAGCTCTCAGGAGCTCAGGTTTGAGCAGGAAGTCTCTGAAGCCTGAGCTGTGGATGGACACATAGGAACCCTTCACCTCCTTCTTCCCTGCAGCGGCTGTGCTCTCTGGCGCTGCCTGCGGCTCCTCATCATCCTCGTAGTCCAACAGCTCGTTCTCAACATCATTCTCAGCCATGCTGGAGAAGCACACAAGGGAAAATGAAGTGGGACTCAGTATGGGAGAGAAGTTCACATCTGGTGTCCTCTAGTCAAAGCAATTTGGCTCTTAGTTCACACCAGTTTTCCTGCTTCCAGACCATGAATGTTTTGTGGATAACACCCAAATACTTGACTGAAATAATTCATTCAGAACTGCAAACTCAGGGACTGAGTGCATCTCTATGTTCTATAGAGATTATGGTAAACATAGGATTTATGCCAGTATTTTAGGAAGTAAAAACCAGAGGCCACTTGCTTGGATCAAAGCGTATCTTAAATTAAACGCTGAAAGGATGCATTTTAAAGCTGTAAATGTATCTGTGTCTGTCAAACCCCACCTTAGTTTGGTCTGCAATTAAAGATTCCACCCCACACTTTTAACCGGAGAAGGCTGGCTTCAGGCAAAGGGAACATTTGGATAATATTTACTCAAGATGCTTTATGCAAGGCGTCAGATTAACCGGGTTATTTTTGATGAACTGCAGGGCTGTGGATACTGTCATGAAACTGTAAATAAACAATCCAAGGTTGAGTCACGACTCTGCTTTTCTGCATCAAAGGGTCGCCACCGAGTTTGCCCGCGTTGTGCAAGAAAAACGTAAAATTGTGGGAGGTCGGTCGAGCTGTGCTGTACAAAAAGGGGTGTGGACCTTTTCTATATGCAAACAATATATAACGTACCCGTTTTCTTTCCTTTGAATAAAACAGCCAGTGAAGTTAACCAGTGAGGAACACTCCGGAGGGACAATGGCTGTACGCTCCATTCACAGGCCCTCATAGTGGCTAATACTAAATGGGAAGCCTAGAGCTCATTCGGACCACAAAATGTTTAGTATTTACTTAACGCCCGTTTCACATCTTGTGAAAAACGTATTTAAACACAAGTCACCGTTAAACACCGATATCACACACAGCGAAGCTTGCAGCACGAAACAGCCCGAGCTTGGCTAGTTAGCATGGGTAGCTAGCCAGCTAAGTGACGAACGACCCTCAATATTAGCTGTCATTGTATCTATTAACAGTCTTTAGTCCTCTTTAATTAACCTGCAGTACCTCGTATACGAACACCGCTTATCGAAAATAGTATTCGATTAAAAAAGAAAGAAAAACGAACCCTCCTTACCTTACAATAACGATGTCGGAGAGGAAGGTTAGCGCCGTTAGCACCACATGGAGGCACTCTGGTTTATACTTTAGCTTGAAGAGCCCGCCTCCTCCAATAACGACAACGTGATTGGACAATTTGGGCGAAGAATTCTTCAAAGCAACACGTATGATTGATTAGTCTCATGTCACTCAATGCCGCCACTTTGAAAAAATCTGCAATGTGATTGGACAAATTGGGCGTCCGTATGGAGATTGGCTTCAGGTTTACACTATGAAATCAATAAAAATAGGCATTTTTTAACCACATTACAAATTCACGTTTTTTTCACAAATGTCGGGTTTAATGTTTTTTTTTTTTTTCAAATCACTGACTTGCCATGCTTGGGCAAAGATAAATTTTAGACTGTCCTTTAACTTTAAAAGCACTAGTTAACTGTTTCATCTATTAATAGCTTTTTAAATATCTAAGAGTTGTCTGGTGATCCACATTAAAATTATAATTGGTGTAGTAGGTCAGTAGGTCAGTAGTGATTAATGGCCCACACAGTGCTAAAAAAACTGCCTGAAAATGCCTATTTTAAAGTGTAAACCCTAAATGTGCCCCAAATATGCTCCCAAAACACTTTCATTTCATTTTAAACTCAGCTTAATACATTACCCTTAAAAAATATAAAGGTAAACCAGTATCTGTACTGTACAGCGTACAATGAACTGCTGCTTCCCGCAGTGCTAGACTGTAAAATACCACTTTACCCCATATATACTGTACCTTAGTTCATCCAAGCGCATTTTCTTTAGTGTGCACTGTCATTTTCTTTGGTATAAGCAGGCTAAATACAGTAATTAATTGAATTTACAGTAAGAAAAATACAGGGTTTTAAGAAAAACAAAATGAAAAACAGGAGAACACTCAGCAAAACTGTCATGGAAAATTGGAGCAAAAGTCAAAAAATCAAACACAGTCAGGGAAATGCCGCTTGCTGTTTTATTAAAGAATGAAACAGCCTCATGGTCTGGTGGAGGATCCTCTCCCCAGCTGGACCTGAGCTGGGTTATTTATAGGCATAAGAAAGTATTGATCTTTTCCACCTTACAGTAAGTTACAATAACATCAGAATATTCAAAATCAAAAATATTCAAATCTCCTCCTCTTTTACAATGTCTCTGCAACGCCCTGACAGTGCTTGCTGTGATAGGGTTAGGGAACATATTACTTAACAATTTGGGTTTTCTTATGAAAAGTAAGTGTTCAAGAGGTACTTTGGACATGGAGTGTTCTATATCTAACCCCAGGGAGGTGGGTTTTTGTGCACCCAGTCAGTAATGAAGTGGAGATGCGCAGAAAGCTGATATTTTCGAATATCGGGAAGATCTACCACCTTTTGAGGACGAGAGCCATAGTGTTGCTAGCCTAAGGCGGGGTTTCTTCTTAGCCCATATAAAGGAACTGAACCAGCTAGTCAGACTTTTAATAGTTTTATGTGAGAAAATCATCTGAATTGGATAAAGGAATCTAGGGAGAACATTCATTTTTAAAAGGGCCACTCGACCTTGCCAGGAAATAGAAAGTATTCTCTGCAAATCAAGTCTAATACGTTCGAGCAGTGAAACAAAATTCATTCTGTACATTTTGTCAAACTCGGGGGTAATATATATATTCCCAGATACACAAAGCCATTTGGGGATCTTCTAAAGGGAAAGGGAAAGGGACACGGAGTTTTAGCTTGATGTTTTAATCTGCCCAGGGCATAGCTTTTGACTAACTAAAATTTATTTTATACCCTGAGAAGTCACTGAACTTGCTGATAGTGTCAATGAGGTTACAGGTAGATATCTCAGGGTTAGTCATAAAGATCAGAACATCATCCACATAGAGTGTTATCTTATGTTCTCTGTGTGCTGTGACTAAGCCATGAATATTAGGATTCATCCTGACAGCCTCAGCTAATGGCTCTATAGCTAACGCAAATAGGAGGGGGGGAAAGAGGACAGCCCTGTCTTGTGCCTCTCTGGAGCATTGGTGAGCACTGCAGAGAGGGGATTATTATAAAGTAACAATTAATTAACTGTTCTCCTAGTCTGAACCTTGTCATGGTGTAAAATGAATAAAGTCATTCAACACGGTCAAAAGCCTTCTCGGCATCCAAAGAAACAGCCAGGCCATCTATCGATCGCTGATGGAAGACTTGAATTGTGTTCAACAATCTACGCATGTTATTGCAGTTACGACCTTTAAACAAACCAGTTTGGTCCTCATTAATAAGCATGGGAAGTAAGTTCTCCAACCGTGTAGCCAATATTTTGGAGAGAATTTTCAGGTCTACATTAAGTAAGGAAATTGGTCTGTATGAGGTGCAATCCTCTGGCTCCTTTCCTTTTTTTTTAAATCAATGAAATATTAGCCTCTCTCAAAGTCACAGGTAAAATACCTATTTTAAATGAGTCATTTAGCATGTTTAGCAAGGGGTCAACTAAAATATCTTGAAACGCTTTATAAAACTCACTACTTAACCCGTCTGGCCCAGGTGCCTTTCCAGTTTGCAACCCTCTAATGGCCTTCAGAGCATTAAGAGTGAGTTTATGCTCCTCTGATAGCAAGGGGAGATTAAGGGAAGGAAAAAGGTTATCCATTAAGCCTGAAGAGTCTTGTAATAGTTCAGAATTATTTCTATTTCATAGAAACTTTTAAATGTGTTATTAATCACTACATTATCAAAGGACTGCTTTCCATGACTGTCTATAGAGGAGATAATTCTGGATAACTCTTTTCTTTGTTAAATAAGTCAAATATCTCCCTGCTCTGTAGCCATGTTCATATATCCTCTGATTTGCAAATCTGATTTTCCCTTCTGAATGCTTTGTTAATAGAGAATCTAGTGCTGAACAAAATGCTAATATTTCTTTAAGCCTCCCCGGAGAGGGACTTTTAATATATTCTTTTTCAGCCAATTTAAGTTTAGATTCTAAAATTTCCCTTTGTTCACCCTGTCTACTTCTTTTACTGGGCATGTATGATATAACAAGACCTCTAGAGAATGCTTTAGATGTTTCCCCAAAGCAATAATGAATCCTCTGTAGAGACCAAATTAATGGATAAGAAATTCCTCTATAAAGTAAGACATGAATTTGTGATCCGAAAGAATGGAAGGGCGCAACTGGATCTCTAATGCTGTATTGAATAAAGACAGGAGTATGGTCAGACATAGTCATGTTGCCTATAGAGCTATTGGCGATTGCACGTAGCAATATTTTTGGTGTGAAGAAGTACGCTAGATTTAATTATATCCCAGGGCATAGATGTCTCTAATATAGAGATTTTACCTCAAAGTCATGATATCACAGATCATCACCTCCTGATATATACTCT
>JBBPCY010000142.1:1192878-1203005 GCA_037974405.1 Brachyalestes nurse | reverse complement strand
CGCCACCTAGTGGTGAACATGTGCCATCTTTTGCTGATGTCCAAAACTTCTTGTGTGTGGTGTGTGACCCAAGTTTGCTTATGTTACGATGTTGACCTTTGAAGATATTGACTTCAGAGCCCCGCTCCATAATTATTCATGCGTAACATCAAAACAATTGCATAAATCAAAAATCTGCTTCAGTAACTTTTTGCGTCCGTCAACGTAGATGATATATACCAAATTTGCCGTGATTTGGATAAACGGTCTCGGACTGGCCAGTGGGCGTGGCCATATGGAAATCGGAGATATACATTTGATGCAATACATTCCAGAGAAAAAGCAGCGTAAAGAATTTTTCACATATCTCTTAATGTTCCAGAGATATGATTGCAAACGTACATGGGCCTGTTACAGTGCCACCTAGCTGTGGACATGTGTCATTTAAAGGATTTGCGATCTGACACACAGACCTGATCAGTCCCCCAAGGGGTTTCGTCTTGGCACTTTTCGTTTTGATGTTACGCATGAATACATATGGAGTGATTTTGGCCTTCTTTTACTCTGAAGCCAATATCTTAAAAGGTCAACATCGTAACATAACCAAACTTGGGTCACACACCAGATACAAGAAGTTTTGGACATCAGCAAAAGATGGCACAGGTTCACCACTAGGTGGCGCTCTAACAATGCAAATTATAAAAATCCGAAATTTGGTACACATCATGTCAGGCCACTCCTGAGTCAATCACTGAAATATCTTAATGATTAATTAAAGGGGGCGTGGTCTATTCGCCCTGACATTTCCATATAAATTACCACCCAGTGCATACACTAAACAAGTAATAACGAAATCCTTTGCCACACTGGTCTGTAGTCCAGGCTAGACCTTAAAAACCCGATTTGGCACATGTCAACCACTAGGTGGTGCTATCACAGGCCAAGTTACTTTTTTGTTAATATCTCCTTACAGTCATGACCTATATTTAAAAATCCTTCAAGTTCTTATTCTCTGGAACCTCCTGCCTAAAATGTATATCTCCGATTTCCATATGGCCACGCCCACTGGCCGCCATTTTGGCTAAACCGCAAAACCTTCAAAAGTTAACTTGTCCGAGGCTGTTTATCCAAATCACCCCAAATTTGGTATATGTCATCTACGTTGACGGACGCAAAAAGTTACTGAAGCGTATTTTTGATTCATTTTTGATGTTACGCATGAATATGTATAGGTGGGAGTGGCCTATTTTTACTCTGAAGCCAATATCTTCAAAGGTTAACATCGTAACATAACCAAACTTGGGTCACACACCACACACAAGTTTTTGACATCAGCAAAATATGGCACATGTTCACTTCTACATGGCACTCTTACAACGCTAATTACGTTTTTGCTCATATCTCGTTAACCGGGTCACGTAAACTCAAAATTCTTCATTCGCCTTATACCTTGGATGACCCTTCATATCATCTATATGGTCCCGCCCATATGGCCACGCCCACTTCCCGCCATTATTAACTGCCATTGTAACACGCCCATTTCTAATTTTGCCTATATCTCCAAAACCATATGGGATACATTTGAAATTCTTTCAGTGGTCGAGAGCGCCTGAGACGCAGACTGCGCCGTAACTTGGATCCCGCTCATAACCGCTTGCGGTTCTAGTTTTCAATTTATTTTTTCATTTCTGGCCGACAGGCGATGAAGGGATTATGGCATGCGGCAATTTTAGTTTGCTGCATGTATACTTTAATTTCGGCTTTTTATTTCATTTGAAAGAGACCTTCAACTTGTGCTTTTTTCACAGAGTTCTAATGTTCAAAATGTTTTCTTTTCATAAATAAAATTTCACTAGCAACACACTAGCCTAGGTTTTTTTTTTACATAGCATAAAAGTAAAAAACAATATATGCAGTGTTATCTTCATTTTAGATGTCAAAAAGGATTTTCTACTCCTGGTATTTTCTCTTTTGTGGAAACCGGGTCCAAATGGCTCTTTCAGTGTTAAAGGATGCCGACCCCTGGGCTAGATGTTTGTTTCGTAAACTAAATTACTAAATTTATGTCAAAATTTATGACACTTTGTAATGTGGTAGGTTTTTTTTCAGTTTTGGATTAGCATGGTTGAAAAGTGCACATTCAAAGCACATCATGAGAGTGACACTGGAGAACAACTATCAGCATTTATCTGAGAAACAGACCAGTTATAATGATCTCTGTTACAGTTAATTCAACAAAGCTGTAATCAGGACTGTTCCAAAGAGGTCAGCTGCTATTTCACCCTGCTTATTTTATATAGCTACCATAGAAAATGTTAGTGAACAAAAATATGTACTGAATAATAAACTTTTTCCAGGCCAATCAGACATGGCATTGTGTTCACCACTATACCTGCTTATGTAAATGTAGTGCATACAATGTTTCTCAAAAGATATATAATAATTTATAAACAGGAATAGATTTCATGGAAACCCTTAACAAAACACATTACATTACAAAACAGGGTAGCCCTTAAATCCTGTGCTGTAAAACTCACAAATACAGGGCTGCCAACTCTCACGCAATGAGTGTGAGACACACGCATCTGACTGTCTTCACACGCTCCCACGCCACACATCCGATATCTCATGCTGAAAATCTATTTTTTCTATTTTTCCCATTGTGCACACTCCTCAACGGTAGGTGGCGCACCTAATGATGTAGCAGTCCTCCGCCCTCCCCGCTCAACGCTCGGCATATAAGGCAGCAGCACCCAACCCCCCCCCCCCACCCAGCTCGAGGCTAAAACCTCACGCTAAGGTTTTGGGGAAAGTTGGCAGCCCTGCAAATACAACAGGTACTCTTCAGAAGAAAAAAAATAGAAAATGTCTGCATCTATATCATATTTGAAAGGATTGGGTTTGTGGTGAGAGAGGAGAGGCAGTGCAGGAAGAAGGGGTGAGCAGACCGGTTTGCAGAGAGAAAGAGATTTCTTCTCTACAAAATTCTCAAACCACTTCTCACACACATGGATACATTCAGGCAAGTGCTGGATCGCGCGCGCGTGTGTGTGTGTGTGTGTGCATGACTTTTATTCTGGAAAACTACATTCTAAAATCTATAAACATGCAGAACCCAGACATTCCCAGAGCTGAAGACCAAGTGGACAAACAGGATGACCAGGAGTAGGATTGTATGTACATCTGATCGAGTGGGTTCTTCCTGCAGTGAGGGATTTCTGAGTTTTGTCGGGTAGCCAGAAACACAGTTGAACAAGTGCATGCTGGAGAACACAGGTGGGGACACCAGGGTTTGTCATTTCATCAAAATTCCACTAGGAAGTAACACCATTCCTGTTCCCAGTCATATTCCATGGGAATGAAGTCTCAATCCCACTCATTTTTACACCATGCTAACCTACAGAGAAATAAGAAACAGGAACCGATGGCCTTGCAATGTCGTTTAATGGAATTTTGGGAAAAAAAAAGAAAAAACTTCTGATTAGTATGAACTGTTAATTAACTGTTAATCATCCTCACATAACAGATCTTGAATCATATTACAGTCTCATTAGTTCCACGTGCAATTTCCAATTGAAATGTCCCATACTCACCACCAATGTTAAAATAGTTGGGACATTTTCTTTATTCCAACAAAAAGAACCATAGTTATTTACTGCAAATCAACAAAGCCAGATCACTTGAGTACTTAAAAAAACCACAAGTGTTTGTGACATTACACAAGATATGTCATTCTTGACAATTTTTTTTTTTTGAGGAAAAGATGTAAGAATGAATCATGGCGAGCCATCTAACATTCCAACTTCCTACATCGAAAACACCAAGTGCAAAGCCTCGGGAAGAATATCTAACCTTAGTTAGTGCTAAACAGTTAGTTCTTGACACAGGAATGAGTTTTAAAAAAGGGATTAAGGCTACTTCTACAGTGCAGGAGAACTGATGCGTACAAATGGTAGGCAAGACAGGGATCAACAGAACAGATAAAAACAATTAAAAAAAAGTATAAAAAAAACATTTGACATTTTGCTTGGTAAAAACAGTAGGATAAATACATAAGTCCATCCAATGTGTTTCATTTCTTTTGTTGTTTTTTTTTTTAATTAGTTTTTTTGTTTGTTTTTTTTTCTCCTTTTTCATTAAAAGATTTCACAACATCTCAGTCTATCCATCCTAGTTCAGGGGTGTGCCATAGTATGTTACTGAAGTACATTCTAACAGAAAATGAGAATAGCTATTGTACATACAGGTGTTTAAGCCATACAATCATAACCATGACTATAATAGTAGTAAGAAAGGGAAAGCAGCACTGACAATGTCCCTCCCCCAGGGTCCTTATTCCCCCCCCCCCCAGTATCATTTCATCTCCCTGTTTTCTACGCAATTACCTTATCTTGTAAGAAAACAAAATGACAAATAACGGGAGAGGGGGTAGGGGAAAAAAGGTGCATTCCGAAAGGAGGGATTTTATACATTACCTGCCAGAAAGCTATCAGTCTTATCGCATACGGCAGAGTAGTAAGGTGGCTGGCTGTCTGTGTTGACCCTGTGTTGGGGCGAAAAGTGCATGGGTGACTCAGGGTTAGCCTCTTCCAGTGCACCAGCTCCCGTTTTCCCACACAGCAGGTACTCATCATCAAGACCCAGGTGCGACTCCCCCTGCTGACCCAGGGGAAGCAGGTCCACTGGGCAACCCAGAAGCTCCTCAGGGTGGGCGGCTGCAGCTGGAAGGGTCAGCTCTCTGATGAGCGAGGGATCTTTGGCCTCTTCAGGAAGCTGGTCCTCATTTTCCAAGGAGAAGATGCCAGGACTCTTCCCACAGCTCTCTGCTGTAGAATGGGCGTTGGAGTTGGATGCTGAACAGTCAAAGCCGTATGAGGCAACAGAATTGGCAGACTGTGGAGTGCCACCACCATCTTCTTCTCCAGCTTGTAGGTCTGCTGCCTCCTCGTCTTCCTCCAAGGCAGGAAGGTTTCGAGAAGCAGAAGGGCTGTCAAAAGCCACAAGGTCATCAACAGGAGCTTCAGGGTCATTTATCTGCATTTCTCCTTCAGTATCACTCGCCTCATCCCCAGAGGTGGAGGGTGAGGACGGAGCAGACACTGGTGCAGTTGGAGCATCCCCAAGTACTTCATCTGCCGGGAGCGTCTCTGCCTCCTCCTCCTCACCGTCCCCACGCTCAAGATGGATCCCTAGGTCCTGCTCCAGGTCGGGCTGGGCTGCAGGTACAGGCGTTTGCTGCTTGTCGGAGCGTGACTCAACACCTGAGCTGCTGTCATAGTCTCGAAGCTCTTCTGGTGTGCTGGTCTCACTACTGCTGTGAGCTGCCAAGGCTGCTCCACTCAGGGTGCTTGACTGGGACAAACCTGCTGCAGGGGCACAGAGGTTTGAGCTATCTGCTGGGACTGAGCGTTGTGCCTGTAAATAGCCCAAAGGCTGTTCCAGCCAGGCTTCAGCAAGGGAGTTTTCAGGTTCAACTGCACTATTGTTGAAAACATTGGAGGTCATATGGATGGGGGGTGCAAAGGGGTTGGATAGGCCCCAGGCTGCAGCTGTGGATATAGAGGGAGCTGGAGCAGTGCGGTACAAATTGTCCATGTAACCTTCATAGTCATCCTCATCAACATTTTCTGCACTTTTTACACCACTGTCCATTGGGCACTTGCTAACCATCTCAACATCTTCATCCTCATGCTCGCCTTCTTCTATAGATTTGTGGTGAGGGTAAAGATCCATGTGATGACTGCCAGCTTGCTCAAGGCCAAAGTCCATGTGACATTCAACAAAACTGACAATGTCAGTCTCCTCCTTCACTTCCTCCTCTTCTTCTTCCTCTTCCTCATCTGAGAAAGATTTGACTCCGGGTGGGCCCATGAATGGCTGCTCCGTTTCCACTTTCTTCAGGCAGAAGTCATTGTCTTCATCAACATGATGACTGTCCATTAGGCTGTGTGATGTCTCCATTTCCATTTTCTTTAGAGAGACATCATCTACACTTTCATCAGCACAATGACTCTCCTTTAGAGTGGGCGAAGTTGTGTTAGTTTCCATTTTCTTTAGAGAGAAGTCATCTACACCTTCATCAACATGATGACTCTCCATTACGGTGGGCGAATTTGTCTCAGTTTCCATTTTCTTTAGAGAGAAGTCATCTACACCATCATCATGATGACTTTCCATTAGGGAGGGTGGCATTTCATTTTTCTCCTGCCGGCTGATGCTTCCAGTTCCACCAGAATGCAACATGCCCCAACTGGAGCCTCCAAATTCTGACAATCCAATATTAAATTCATCTACTTGTGGCATCTCAGGCTTTACCAACTCCCTCTCTTCCGTTTCTTCCTCCTCCTCCTCCTCCTCCTCCTCCTCATAATGGTCATCTTCGTTGATTTCTTCCTCAGCTTTCTCAACTGCTTCCTCCTTCTCAAAGCTAGGTGAGGCTGGTGATACGCCACTATAATTCTCCACAGGGGAGGTACTCAACAGGGTGGGCTCCTCTGCCAGACTGAAGGGCTTTTCTATGCCTTGTTCATATTTTGCAGCTGTCAAGTGCTCCTCTTTAGGCTTGATTTCTTGTTCCAGATTCTCTGGACTCTGGAGACCATCAGAGAACAGGTTCTGGCTCTCTGCCCAGGTATTAACGGGAGGATACAGATCCAGTAGTGGAGCAGTAATCTGGGCTTCAACAAGCACAATTGAAGCTCTGGTAGGGGAGGATGGTGGTGACATGACTGTTGTACCCAAAGAAGAAGTATCACTGGTGGGTTCTTTCAAACTGTCTACGTCCAACTTGACTGCCAGCTGGGGAACCTTGTCTTCAGGTGTTTCTTTTTCTGCACCTGTTGGAATATCCTCAGCATCTTGTGTCATGTCTTCAGTGGCAGCAGTAATTGTTTCAGGGGTGGGTTCAGGAATTTCAGATTCAGTGACAATATCAGGTTGATTTACGATTTCAGGATCAGGTGTTTTTTCACGCTTAGATTGTGGGAGCAGTGCAGACCTAGCTTCAGGGTAAAGTTCATACTCTGTTTCCAATGGGGCTGTAGCTGCAAGTTCAGACTTGGTTTCAGGCTGGAATTCTGAATTGTGTTCAGGTGCAGGCTCTGACTTGGGTTGAGGCAAAAGTTCAAAGTTGGATTCAGGTGCAAGTTCAGACTCAATTTCCAACAGGGACTCTGATCCGGGTTCAGGTGCAAGTTCAGACTTGGATTCAGGTAGGAGTTCAGGCTTGGGTTCAGATGCGAGTTCCAACACAGGTTCAGCATGGACTTCAGGCTCGCTGGCAGCTTCTCTGGTGAGGGTATCAGCAGCTGTGACAGCAGTAGCAGCGGTATCAGCAACAGCAGTAGCAGCAGCCATGGTATCAAGAACGGGAGTTGTTTCTGTGGTAGGAGCCACATCCTTCTTCTCACTCTCTTTGGGTGTAGGTTCAGCTGCTGGTGCAGCTTTGGGACCACGCTTTACTGGCATGGGAGTGCTACTACCCACTGCTTTCTTAGGGTTGGTCATCTTTGTTGTGCTGTTCTTTGCACTAGGGGTTTTGGGGCTGGCACGGACCTCCTTCGAAGGAGCTGGTTTGCTCTCCTTAGGCTTACTTGTCTTGGTATCTGCTGATGGCTTTGTGGGGGAAGAAGGTTTCTTGGAGGCAGACTCTAGTTTCGCTGTCGTGGCTGCCTTCAGGGTGTCAACCTTTGTGGTCTTGGTTGAGGCAGGACGGGTGAGAGGGGAGGCAGCTAGTTTCTTGGCTGCTGGGGTGATTGGCTTGCTAACATCTAGTAGCAGAAGAAAACAGGGTTTTCAGTGTCCGTTGTACTAGTACATGAATATTTGAGAACGTAAAAACATTAATTCTTAATTTATTAATGATAAATGATTAAAGGACCAAGTTCATTATTAGGAGTAGCTTCCAGAATTTCATGCTGGCTTGCATTATAAGGTAAGTTAAAATACATGTTTATGTTTTATACATTTTCATTATGTTAACATCCTGGCTAAAATACCATTGTTAAAAATCCCCTCCCAACCTGCTGACTAGTCTCTCAGGGCATTCATAAAACATCTGCCAAATCTAGTTGTAACCCATTCTTTTAAGACTATGAGGGCCTTTGTTAGTTTTTGTATTTACCTTTCTTGATTGGTGTAGTGGTCTTTGAAGATGGAGTAGGAAAGCGGACAGTAGGGGGAGCCATGGTTTTAGCAGGTGATGGTTTGGCAGTGGCGGTGGTTGTTTTAGCTGTAGAAAGAGATGGCTTCGATGCAGATGTTGATGCCGACGTCTTGGATGCGGCAATGGTAGCTGGCTTAGGTGCAGCAGCTGATAGGCGAGAAGTGGTGCTTCCTGTGGCAGGCCTGGACAAGAGAACATATTGGACAGAAGGGAGACATGTAATTAGCACCTCTGGGCACCATCTAAACTTTGTTGTACAAAAAGGGGTTCAGTGGAAGTGTGAGCCAATGGTACATGAGTTTATTAGATCCATTTTTTTAGCAGCAAAATGATAAAGGCACTGAATTCGACCTTCACCAAGCAAGTCTTCTCTTCCCTGCATACTTTAGAGTGATGAGCAAAGGATCTGTGGTTCCATAACAGCTATGCTGCTTAGACTTGTTAACCTAAGAAGGTATAAATAACACAGCAAAACATAGTCATGAGGGCAAGAAAGAAACCAGCATAAAAGCACAGCACCAGTGGACATGGGGAGGGGATGACTGAGCCTTTATACATTTGTAGCTCTGAGCAGACGTGGATGATAGGATCAGGTCAGCTGTTAAAAATGTTGACCCACTTTCACAAATGCAGCAAATGCAAAAACAGTACTATCTAGGAACTTCCAAAATGTTTACTCACCCATTTCATGATCTTTTGGCAACAGGACCTCTGATACGCAGCACTGTGCAAAAGTCCCTCTATACAAACTGTTTAAAGCCACTTTTCCTCAGCATGTGACAATCAACGTATCAAACCCATTTTCTAATGGAAACTAAAACTGGGTTTCCACAAGGAAAACAATGAAATACTGTATACAATGTCACAATATAATGTTACTGTATAATGTTATTTGTATGGTTTTTTTTGTTTTATTTAGCACATCACGGACCATCTAAACAGATTTTAAATATTACTTTTGACTGTGGTACAGTACTCAAAAACTTCAACTGCTTCTTGCAAAAGTTCTCTGACGACTCTGCAATAGTCTCTGATGACTCTGCCGACAGAACTACCTCCAGATCAACACTGGAAAAACCAAGGCGCTGGTGGTAGACTTCCGCAGGCACTAACATCCTCCACTGCAGCTGCTGAACACCCAGGGTATGGACATTGAGGCTACGGAAAGCTACAAGTGCCTTGGTGTTCATCTGAACAAAAAACTGGACTATACTCACAACACAAATGCTCTCTACAAAAAAAGGGCAGAGCAGGCTGTACCGGCTCAGGTTTTTTGGAGTGCAGGGGCCGCGCCTGAAGACCTATTTTTGACTCCCTTTACAGTGTGGTCTGCTGGGTCTGTATTATCTCTGCTGGGGAGAGAAGAAAGCTGAACAGGCTGATCCGGAGGGCCAGCTCTGTTCTAGGATGCCCTCTGGACCCAGAGAAGGCTGTGACTGACAGGAGAATGGTGGCTAAGCTGTCATCCCTGTTGGACAACATCTACCACCCCATGCAGGAGACTTTTGATATATATATATCTCAGTGGTTCTATAAGACTACGATTTCTATAAGACTACAGGTGAAACAATGTTTCACCAATAAAAGTAATACAGAAAAACTTCATAATCCCTTTTTTATTGGTGTAAAACAAAAAAATGCTCATAAAAATAAGGTTGTTCTCCTAATTTCAGCTCAATAGCGTTACAGTCGTATACGGGTCTGGTCAAAAACGTGAAACAGCGCCACCCCCAACCACGGTGAAACATGTTTCAGAGCCGCTCCGTTCAACTCAGACCCCCGCGGCTCGTGTTTTTTTTTAGGTTTGTATGGAAATAAGTCCCACCCATGAAACACTTGGCTGCCTACTGTGATAGGGTAGTTCTCCGCTTCAAAATGACTGACGTAACACTCTGTCCAATCACAGACTTTGTTTACACTTCGTTCTATTTTCTGTACTGAGCACGGACCTTGAGTGTGAGACTGAAGCTTCATACATAACAAA
>JBBPCY010000142.1:1179049-1192778 GCA_037974405.1 Brachyalestes nurse | reverse complement strand
TTCTAGGTCCTCCTTGTTGTTTCCCTCGTACATTCAGTTTTTCCGCCAAGTCTCCGGCGTCTGACGTCACCTACAGCATTTCCTGTTCCAGGAAATGGTTGGGATGTAAACCTACACATCCATACTATTAATTCCTTTCCCATTATTAAATCACATTTAATGATTTGATGATTTGTTTAGATGTGCATTTCTTACATGATATTGACAGCATTGTTTTATATTTTAGTATTTTATTGTATGTGGTTGTTTTTTTAATTTAAACCTTTATTTTACCAGGCAAAGCATTAAGAACAAATTCTTATTTACAGTGCCAGCCTGGCAAGTGCCCAAGAGCACTTGATGAACAGAATAGAACAGAGACGACAAACAAAATAGTATTCAATGACAAACAATAACATTACATAGACATGAAACATTTAAACAGTATTAAAACAATTATATGTATCTTTAAAATGTCTGTAAGATGTTTTTTAAAAGCAGAAACATCTATAAAATTGTTCAGTTTTAGTGATAATCGTAATGAATTCCAATCAGTTGCAGCTCTCAGTTCCAATCAGTTGCAGGTCCTAAGTCTAGGAGCCTTCAATTTAATTATTATTTAAGTATTATGCGCTTTTTTTCTGCTGCAACAAGACCGCTAATTCTTGCGAAAACCAAGGACTATATCTATCTTTAATTCAAAACTTGACCCTTCCGAACACAGGCTATGAAATTATGGTCACTAATATCATTACAGAACACAGCCGAATTATATAGATGAGGGAAGTTTGTGTAAATCACATCTATTAGTGAAGATTTGTTAGGCGATTTAGAATCATACCTAGTAGGTTGAGTTACTATTTGATAAAGATTTAGGGAATCAAATTGTACATTTTCAAAACAAAAGCTGCTATTAGTGAACAATTAACACAGTGATTAAGGACATATAAGTGTTCTCGGATGCTAGGGAATAGATAGGGGGTTTAAAGAGCCACATTTTCTTGGTAATTCTAGTGTTAAGAACATCTATCTACCACACAAAGACCAATGTCCTCATGGAGTGCTTCAACCAAACCTTAAGCACATGCTGAGGAGAGTTATAGATAAGGGGAGGTCACAGTTGGGACGAATTCTTACCATATGTTCTGTTTGCAGTGAAGGAGACCCCCCCAAGCCTCCACATGGTTCGTGCCTTTTGAACTCCTGCTCTGCTGACATCCTAGGGGCCTTTTCGATGTGGCCAGGGTAGCATCCACCTTCCAGGGCACCATTAAATACATCAAAGAAATGTAAAACCAAATCAAAAAGGTAACCCCCAAGGTGCACAAGCACGTCCATTAAGGCAAAAAAAACAAGACAAAGCATATAACAGAAGCTCCCAACCACAGGAGTTTCGGCCCAGGGATAGAGTGCTCCTCCTGATACCCAGTTCAAACTGCAAGCTCCTGGCATGTTGGCAGGGCCCCTACATTGTGAAAGTATGGGTCAGTCCTGTTACACACAGGTTTATCATATTAATCTGTTAAAAATGGATTGAGCCTTTACCCTTCTGTCAGCTTCCCATGATCAGCAGGTAACCAGGTACCAAAAATGGCCTTTGGTATGGCTGCCAGCCACTAGCAGTATCAAGTGCTTCTGTTAGGTCTGCATGGAGCTCTAGCCACCTCTTACGAGGTAATGGACAACGCCTTGAGGCCGCATTATCAATGCGCGGCAGCCTATTTGGATGATGTCCTTATACACTCCTGCACATGACATGACCATGTCTTTCCTTTAAGAGAGGTATTGTCAGAGCTTCTGCAGGCAGGGCTCACAGCGAGCCACAAATGCCGTTGATTTGGCAAGCACTATGAGATGACAGACAACTATAAAGGCCCTGTGCGCAGCAGTGTGGGGAGTTACACTGAAAGGCACTAGCCTCTCGCCACCACTGACTTTTCCTTCTTACAGTAAGACCTCCTGCCTTGCTGACTTGCTTTGGCAGAGGTGCCCGTGCTGTAGACATGCCATTCTCTTGCCTGCTGGAACCTTCCACAGGACAACACTGGCAGAGGAAGTAAAGGAAGTAGACCATCCTGAGGGTGGATATTGAGTGTGTTTGGGGGGGGAGTGGTTGGTTTTTCATTAAATGAGTACTACGGATGTTACAACATGGTTGGACCATGCTTACTTCTTCTAAAATAGAAGACACGATATGGTGTCAGAAGTGCTGTGTTGTTGACACGAGCATGAGTTCGTCTACGTCGGTGAGCAAGTCAGAAGCGTATCTCGGTCTTGTACAGCATGTCGAAGATCAGAAAGAGTATACTAAAGTGAAAGATGTCTTCCACGACTGATACAAATGATACAGGTGATACAGATCATTTTTATGCTTCATCATCAATGCACCTGCAATAGATGAGACTGTACTTCGGGGACAAGAAATGACAAAACATAATGAATACACCAATTATTCTCCCAGTTAAGATGGAGTGGAACATCCGCCCATAGTATATACTGGGTGCCTGTTTAGGAGATGTGAATGCGTCCTTTATGAACTGCATGATTTCTGTAATATTACCACTATAGTCAGAAAACAACATGACAAATGTAATACCTTGCACACTCCTTCTTCCTTTGCAAAGATCAGATCTAATCAGAACTTCTGTCACTACTTCTACATTTAGCTTTGACACTGTTTTCTTTGTTAGAACTTCTTAAACCATCCCATTTGCCTTATTGATGGTTATGGTTGTGACAGTTCCTAGACTGGGTTAATTTGGGTGCATATATCCACAGTAACATTTGAAATTTAGTACTATCAAAAATATTCACGCTACCACATATCCACCACCAGCATACATGTGTTTAAATGTTCAACCACTCCAGGGTAAAATAATGATCATTATCAAGATCTGGGTCTGTCAGCACCCATGAAAGAGGAAGTATGTGAAGTCCGCGAGAGTGCAAGATGAACTAACACCTCACTGAACTTTGGATCACCTTCATAGAACTTCCACTTGTAAACTTTTAAAAGCTTAGGTACTTCCCCTACGTCTAGTTTGGAGGAAACCACAATACCCTCAGTTCCACATGTGAGCTGAATACCCAGTTGCACACATTTATATCATATCTTCGAGCTCCTATCAGCACATCTTGTGTTATTTTTTGGCAAGGAGCTGCCACGTTGGTGCCGTCACAAGCCCCGCCCCCCGCCATTGCCAATTCGTCCAGACATTTAGAGCTCAAAAATCCCACATTTAGAGTCGTCATTTGTAAACATTGCCAATCAAAGACTTGAGCTCTCTAAGACCGAGGTGGTTTCCTCTGTCACGTCATTACAGCTTCGGTCATCAAGCCGGATCCAGAGAAGACAAAAGCCACTACAGAAATGAAAGAGCCCTTGAACATGAGTGAGGTACCTTGGCATGGTAAACCAGGTAGGCAAATTTATTCCCTAACTGGCTGAGAAGGACAAAGCTCTTTGTGACGTTCTTTCAAAGAAACATTGTTAGAAATGGGGTGCAGACCAGGTGCCAAGCATTTAGAGTGCTTAAAGATGCATTGTCTTCTCCCCCAGTGTTAGCTATGTACGATCCAAGCGGCAGTACTAACCCACCAACCCTGGAAAGACACATGCCTGTTTTTTGTTGCTGGGACAGGTGTATGACCTTGTCCTTTTTCTTTTTTGGCATCAGCAGTCCACACCCTATCTGGTACCCCAGGTACTGTGCTTTGGTTAGCCCCAAGGCACAGCATTTGTGGGGGTTCGCCATGAATCCCACCCGCTGAATGATACACATGATACACCCGCTGAATGATACTGCCGATGTCCTGTGGGTGTGCTAAAACCAAGAGCCGGTGGGATTAATGCCACCTGCCAGTATCCTGTAGTAGGGTCCAGGGTGGATATGAAACAGGTCTGCTTTATCGGTTTATTTAAATCATGGGACATGGGACAGGAATCAAATTCTGATATTGTATTCAGCTTCCTGAAAACATTACATAAATGACTGCTCCTCTCCAGCTTTGAGGCCACCACAATGGGGCTAGACCAAGGGCTGGCGGACTCCTCAATTATGCCGTCATACAGCATTTGTGCCACGTCTTCCTCTATAGCCTGACGCCATGTCTTCAATTTGCAGTTGGAGCTAGGCACTGGAAGGAGCACTCAGTCTCCTGCCTGGAACACGCAATTGGGGTCTCCTTGTCTATATGAGCCTGCATATCCTGTATGTATTCAATTGTGCTCCGCAAGGGGGACAGTTGTGTCTCCCAGGCCTCCCTGGCAACGTTGTGAAGGCCGCAGCCAGCGTTGAATGAGCCTCAACAGCTGATCCATCTGGTTGCATGATTCTTTGGTGGGATGGTACACCCACCGGTTCAACTCAGCTGTGGGATAAGAACAGCTGCACCTGTTCTTATCTCACAACAACTGGCACCTTTTACTGCCAGTGCCGCTCGGCACTGCTTTAGCGTGTTTGTATTCTTCTTTACTTGCTAATTATAATAGTGAGTTAACAGCGCTGGAGAGTTCTGAGTCCGGATCTAAATCTGATTGAACACTTTTGGAGAGATCTCAAAATTGCTGTTGGGAGAGGGTACCCTTCAAATCCGAGAGACCTTGAGCAGTTTGCAATAGATGAGTGGTCGAAATTTCCATTTAAGAGGTGTAAAAAGCTTGTTGATAATTATAGGAAGCGATTGGTTTCAGTTATTTTTTCCAAGGGTGTGCAACCAAATATAAAGTTGAGGGTGCCAATAATTTTGTCCGCCCCCTTTTTTGAATGTTAAATTATGTCAAATGAGGCTTTTTTCTCAGCTTTGTTTGTGTTCATCCAATGCACATAAAGGAAATAAATATTTGTATACCAAAACATTTGTAATTGCAATAGTCTTCTTGGAGAAATGCATTTTCTGGAAACATTTTAGGCGTGCCGATAATTTTGGCCATGACTGTAAGTATAAATAAAAAAAACAGTCTAATCACAATGCCAAGCAGCATAACAGTTTCTTTTCTGTTGAAGGCAAAGGTGCATATTACATGCACCACACTTCCACATAGATACAGCTTCATTCTCCTTGTAAGCTAACTGAAAAAGCAGGATGCATGATTAGCCTATTTAGCCTAATGTTGGCCGATTAGCAACTCTGAGCACAACATGACATGGATTTTAGCCATATGATCATCTGGCCAGCAAAAGACTAGAAATAGCTTCATAAGCTAACCGAAAAAGCAGATATTATGCTACTAACTCAAGACAAAGCTCAAAATGCCTCTGTTCATCCTCACTGTCGTCACCGGATAAATCAGACTTTGCATTGTCTGACTACAGTTTTCCAGTGTGTGGAACGAGTATGTGCGTTTGTTTATAGTGGTGAAATGGGGCGTGTTCTCACTGCCCCCTGCTGTGCAATGAGCCAATCACGCCACTGCTATTCAGGTATTCAGATTGGTGTTTTACATCTAATTAGCTGAGAGCATGGTTGCGGGACAGAAAATCACAAGCTTTCTTTTTATTTTAAAACATACGTACTTGAAAACTAGAAGCTTCAAGGATTCTAGTGATCTTACTTGTATGTTCCTAGGAAAAAAACTCATGGAGCTTTAGATGATTGTTTTGGAACAGTTGACCGCGGGCCACAGAGGGTTAAGTTTAATTAAAAATCAGGAAATCCTTTGTTCTCTCTTGTCTGCATGGCTTTGATTTATGACCTGTGCTATGGTATATGCCTAGATTTCACGTTTATCATCCCAAGGGCAGGTTTTTAAATAAAATGGATATTATAACGGTTACCAGTTCTTACGGCGGATCAAAACAAGACCAAGTATGACTAGTCTATAATCAACGATAATCTCATCTCATTTTTCTCATCTGAGCAGACACAAAAGTCTTCATTTTAAAAGTACCACTAGTTAAATGGAAAGAATTAATTTTGGGGTTACACACAGGACAGTCATCACATAAAACAAGTTTACAAAGTAAGTATTTCCAACACAAACAGAAAAACAGAAATGTAGTTTTCTCTCTTCCTTTGGAATGACAGCCTGTAGACAGCAATTAGGGAGATCTTATTTGTATCTAGATTAGATATTGTAGGATCAAAGGGTCACATGCACACCTCCCGGAATTCCAGAGGGCCCTCTGCCTTTCACAAGAAAAGGGGGGGGCAGGGGTGTGGGTTATCTGCTATTTAGCATTGTACATTGTGTATAACTGCAAGACCACCTTACACAATGATAGAACAAAAGACAGCAGAAAAACAATTAAGGACAGCAGCAGAACACAAAGTAAAAATACTAAATAAAAAAACAGTAACATTCTGCTACTGACACCAAATAGACTGGAGTTGCTGGTTTGGAATAATATACCAGGGGAACAAATTTTAAACAACATCAACAAACATCTGGTTGACCTTTTGTTAACAATTTTGTCAGAGAGGGAAAAAGAGAATCACTCAAGGAAGGCCCTCCACTCGCCAATGGATTTTTTGTAAGAAGTTGTTGAATCTTGGTCATGGAGAGGGTCATTATAAACTATTATCTTTTTTTGTCAATGCTGTTATTTTGCTGTTATTTCCTAAGATTCTTAACCCTTTACGCTCCAAAGTCGCAGAATTGCGACAAGACGTCATCATGAATTAAATAGACTGTAGTTACAAATATCATGTGAAATAGCATTTGGCATAACATATAGTACTTCGATTCAAGACCAAAATTACATCATCTTCCTGTTCAAAGTTTCGAGTAAACAGCAGGGGAACCGAGTCCCGAGTCAGTGCTGCGTGAGCAGTGAGAGAGCACAGTTCTGTTCACAGCGCGAGAATACACGAGTGAGATTTGTGAGAAAAGAACATCAAAATGGCTAATAAAAACTCCTGTGATGGTGTCTTGTGAATGTTATTCACCTATTCTGACTCTGAAGGGGAATATTTGCCTTTAGGAAAAAATGCTTGGTCGTCTAACATTCGCGTGTCTCCCGGTTCAGCTTTGGAGCACAGCTGCACAGCCATGCACGCTGAGAGTTATCAAGAAACACAAACACATGTTTATTTCAACTCTTTGCCCAACGAGAATGTATGTGGCAGTGGTGAATGTGGTTGTAGTGTCTGTAGGAGAGGTGTTGGTCGAGATAGTGGCAGCAGGATTGGGAGAAATGGGGCTGTGAGTACCTTTAGCCCTAGCTCTCTCCATTCACTGCTCCAAAAGGGGTGGGAGTCTTTGCGCTACACATGACCGTGGCATGTGTGAGAGAGCTGGGAGACGTAGGAGAGCCTGCAGGGGTGATCTGGATCTGAATAGGACTGGAAATAGTGATGATAATGATGGCTGGGTTTATTTGAGAAACGAGGAATTGTATCAGAACTGGATCAAACGCTTTGATGAGCCTGTTGGTGTATAAACGTCACGATGATGTCGTAATATGCAAATTAAATAAGTATATTTATACCCCACATAAACTTTGGGTCATGCCCAACATTTTTCTAATTTACAGTAAATCTTTAACCCCTTCTCTATCTTTAACCCCTTTTAAGCCACAAGCTTTTGAAATATTGATGTCAAATTCCAGTATTTCTTTAAAAAAAAAACCTGGCGCTTAAAGGGTTAATAAAAAGACGGGTTAACCTTGAAAAGAGGTGAATATGGGTTTACCTTTACATTTTCTTTAATGGTAATGCAATAAACTGAGTCTGGGAGAATGTTTGGGGGTATATTTAGGGTTTACACTATAAAAATAGGCATTTTTATGCTTTTTTTTTACCAAAACACAACAAAACGACGCAATTGTTCCACTATACGCGGATGCTCTTGGAACGTAACCCCTGCGAAAAGCGAGGGATTACTGTAATAGGTCTATGGGCCATACAAAACATGTTCATGAAGTTCTTTGCACAAAATCACTCTCACATAAAGAGATTTCACCAGCTTTATTTTTCACAAATGAGCCGTTTAAGGGTCACTTTTATGCAAAAAACAACGGTGCTTGTTCAGAACAAGCAACCCCTCCCAAGAAAATCATTGGTCCACTGACCAAGGTGCCACATGTTGGCGTGGCACCTACAAAGGGGATATGGCAAAGAAACATGCACAGTCTTCACGGCACCTATTTGGGTACCAATATAATCAAAACAGTGGGCAAAGTTAACAAAATTAAACAATTTACACAGGCCACCGCTGGTTCTTGGCATTTCAACACATGATTGTCAAGTCTGGGACCCATGGGTTGATTTCGTGTCCTGAGGCACCAATTAATCAATTCAGAATCAAAATCAGAATCAGAAAACTTTAAAATTTAAAAACAATCCTAAATAAAATACCATAAATCTAAATATCATAAATACGCCCTGGCACAACCTTGCATATGCATGAAGACTCAGACCTCAGACTGATGGCCATGAAACAGAGTAGTCTTTCTAGAAAACAAATGGTCTCTCTGTCGTCCATGACACCCAGCTTACATAATGCTATTCCTGGGCTTTGACTCTGTCTGTATTGCATCTGTCTGGAGAGACTGGAGGCCAGTGTTCTCTCTCTCCATTAGCATGCTCAAGCACCCGCGAGGCATGCTGTCTTTAGCACGACCCTAACTGGGGCCTTTATACGGCATAAGGTCCAGAGACAAAACACACCCCAACCAAACACAAGACTGAACATTTACAGCATCATCCCAGTCTTTATCACTATGATCAGCAATGGTTTAGCCAAACAAAGTAACACTATGAATCTAAACATGTTTGAGTCTTCGGTTTTGCACTAGAGCTATGAACCCAACTAACAAGAAGGGATATTATTGGCACAATATATCATCTGTTAATCTTTATTGCAATTTCAGTCTCTGGAATACTGAAGGCTGCAATATTGCAATATGCAAATAAGCCTTTAACTGATCAGTGTGTCTGACAGTGTGACCAGTCACTCCTTATTGTTATGTCCTATTTAATTTTGTCCTTGACGTTTGTGTGTGTTTGTGCAGCACAAATATAATTCATTCTCATATGACCATTTGCCAATCTATGTTTATCCCTTAGAATTAGTCTTAAAGCTTTTTATGAGAGAAAAGAGATGACATTAGCCCTTTAAATGTACTGAAAGATACTGCAATACGTAGTGACTCATATTTTGTCCATACTGTGCAGTCCTATTAATTATATTAGTATCATGTAATTTAGCAATTATTGTTTTATTGAAGTTAAATGTATGCAATTTCTAACATTTAATTTAACTACAAGAAATGTGCATTTGTGAGATCCTGCTGATGTGGGTTTCCTCCCTGCATGCAAAAGCAAACTGAGGGCTCCACTTGTGGAAAATGTGCTAAACATGGGTTTATCGTTACCGTGTTTATCATTCACATTACAAAGTTTGACCCATTAATTTTTCAAGAGGGATTTTCCCTGTTTTTCTGCCAGATTTATTCATCTCTAATTAAACTCACTAGTTAGCACTTCCCCATCACGTTATATCAACAACATCGGGATGAAAAGCAAACATGGGCTTCCTCCAACTCCATTTTTTGCCGCATTATTGGACAGCTCACTGTACTTGGAGGCCGAATGCCAGGATTTAGCATTGCTTGGAGGCCGATTTTAGACCGTACGCTAGGTCTAAATCATCCCACAGTGCTTCAAACCATGTCAAGTTGACTGGTATTCTCAAACGGGTTTGATTTAGGGATGCACCAATCCAATACTTATACATTGGGTCGATCTATGGGGCCAATCAATTTGATTACATTTTACAGTTTAATGTTTGTGTTCGTTTTGTTAACAGCATGAAGGGAGCCAACTACAAAATGTCATCAGTGTGGAGGTGTTTCACACTACATACGTCAACAAGTTCTACGGCTATTTGCAATATCTGCAAAGCCAATGTTTCGCTGGGAGGCAGCAGCACTGCAAAGTATAACACAACCAACTTAATACAGCATCTCCAGAAGCATCATGCCAACGAGTACGAAGAGTTCAACCAAACATAAACAGGGGACTGTTCAAAGCAGTTAACTCTGCTGGGAGCATTGCAAAGAGAAGGAATCCGCCATTGTTGCTTAATGCTTAGTGAGCATTCAGAGCAACAGGTCACTCATACTCTTTCACACATCAGTATTAGCTGCTTTTTCAGTACCAACTAATATATTGTACTAAAATATAATTTACAATTTGCACTAAACAAAGGATAGATTACTGTTTATTTAAATGTTTTGTTTATACAACCTGAGCACATTTTCATTGATCAAGTTTATTTGCACTAAGATCCCTAGTTTGGTTATGTGGTTTCTGATGTACTGCACTGTATAAAAAAAAAAATCAAATTATGAACAAAAAATAAAAAATTAATAAAGGGATGGACAATATGGCTCCACATATTGTTATTTAGCATAAATACGTGACCTCTTTATGTCTATTGTTTTTGTCTACTTAGCCTTATAGCGTTTACAAAAGTCAAGTGGCGTCCCCCGCTGACAAGATTGCAATCAGGGCTGCATTCTCAATACACCCTCAGCCAGAAGGACATGAAGCCATCTTTGGCTCTGCATACAAACAAACTGCTGTGAACAAAGCTCACTTGGCTCTTTCAGAGGCTTCCCAGAATACGTGTGGAGGAGGGCTAGAGGAAGGAGATGTGATGCTCACACAGGTGGTGACGTCAGGCCATAACAAACCTCTTTTGAGGCCACTGCCCTCTGGGGGAAGTTGGAGAACAAAACCTAATCGCTGGGGCAGAGCCAAGGGCATTCAGAACGAAGCAGGCCTAAGCAGCGAATTGAGGATGTACCTTTTGTTGTTTACTTGGCTGGCAGGCTAACAGCTTGTGAGGCGGTCACCTGGGTGTCATCCAAGCGGCGGCAAGGTAATCCCTGTGCTGTAAGAAAGATTTGCATTTTCTGGGACACATTCCAGAGTAGCAGTGGCCTACATTCTGCTGTCAGGTTTTGGTTGAAATAATTTTCTATATGTCATAATGAAAACATGATGAAGTCAAGAAGTCAATATTAACAAAGAAAGAGAAAAAACAAGCACTTAATACAAACATTAAGTAAATGTCTTAATTCTCTAAGAAAATGAGCCAAGTTTGTACACTACAAGACAAAAGCTTTTGCACACCACATTTTTATAACATATCCATTTGATTCACTAACCGTTTATTTTTATTCTTGTTAAGAACTGAAAAATTGTTGAGTGAACAATTATAAATATGTCAAATAAAACAAGTTTCCTTTGTAAGATTAAAGAATCTGTAACAGTGCTTGTCTGACATCCTATTAACCGGTTTTATGGTGATGCAGAGACATATTCTAGATTGTATTTAACTTTAAATGTTTCATCACTTAATAACTCCTTAAACATTAACACTCATCTGGTGAACATTATGATTATAATAGATGGTTTTTTGTAAGTCAGTAGTGATAAAAATGAAATTATTTGGCTAATGAAGGTTCTTAAATGGTGAACATACTGTACATTTAATTGTCAGCAAAGATTACGGAGTGTATTTTTAGTAAAGAAATTCTAAGTAGGTGCCAAAACGTTTGACTAGTAGTGTCAAGGCAGAAAATACATAAAGTATTAAATGGGAATAACTTGCAGTTTCTGGGCCAAATGAACAAAATTTAGCAGAAAATTTTCCACCCCAGGAATTTTCAGATTCTTAGAATGTGGGCAGGTGGCACCCCCTGGCCTGCCCTCGCCTTGTTCGCCAGTCTCGGCAAAAGCACAGGTCCAATCACACTCCATGCTGTGCACGCTGGCATGAATCATCATGGCCGCCTGCCTCAGGAGGCTTGGGCCCCCCAGGGGCAGAGAGATTAACACACGACAGGGCTTGTTAACTCTGGACAAAGACTGATCCTAATTCTGCACAATCGGCCTGACCTTCATCCAGTGGGGGAGGGAGAGAGAGAGAGAGAGAGAGAGAGAAAGAAGACAAAGAGAGGGAGAAAGAGAGGGAGAGAGAGAGAGAGTGAGGGGAGAGGCCTAGTGTACACTAGGAAACAAATAAACCCCACAAAGCATCCAACACCAATCATCACGACAAGAGTGTCCAAATCATCACGACAAGAGAGGTCCTTTCTGGCAGAGAGGTCTAGGCAGGGCGGTCACAAAGGCAGCCTTGAAGCCGAGAGATTGACTGTCTAGAAAAAGCATGAGGGACTTAATATTTGGTGAGATGACACCAGTTAAAGGAGGGGCAGATGAAGTCTCTAGTGTCATTTGTAACCTGAAGAGAAAGCATTACCATTATCCTCTCCTTGCACTGAGAGAGCCTGCTGGAGGGAGAAAGCCAAATTAGATGAGTGCTGATCAGGAGCAGCTGGTGGGGTCCAATCAATGGCGCACACACACGGCTGAAGATAACATCTGCACTAAAGAGAAAACATGCTTCCCATAGAGAGGTACACACACACAAAAGTACTCTACCTATAAGAGGATTATCCATCCTCCTGCCAGGAGGTGAGTGCCACTGTCCAGATGGTTCCTCCCAGGTGCAACACACTGAACAAATATACACCGAGGGCAAAAGCGAACAGCTGAGTCAGGCGATGCGTTCTATCACAGAAATTCGACAGCTTTATGCAAGAGTGATTATAATGACGCTAAATCACGTGTAATTTGCAAACTCACAAACTCACCTGGACCACCTGAGACTGTGTGACTCATTTGCATATCGCAGATTTCTGCAATACCAACAAACGGAAGTACTGCAGTAATAATAATAAACCGATATGTACAGTAAACCCCCTCTTTAACCTGGATCTGCAGTCGCAGTTTCAGTCCAACGCGGATTTTTTCTGAGAACCAAACTAATAATTGTTTGCTGAAACCCATGCACTGATGCGGAAACTGCAGATATCCTCCGCATTTTTCCTTTTGTGACATCCGAGCCTCGTCTGTCATGCCCCCGCTTCCTGGGTTGCTAAGCCCCATAAGAAAAATATGATTTACAAATTTTGTAACATAAATAATAACGCAAATTCAGACACATTTCCATACAAAAAATAACTAGCGATTTTTTGGTACTGAGGAGAGAAACACAAGGAAAGCACGTCTTGGGATGGTGAAATACCACTGGACTCAGAGGCAGGAGGTTTGAAAGTAGCCAGTCTGAGAACACTATTTATTTCTCCCTGCTGCTGATTGGCTGCTGCCCTTGACGCATCCCTCACTGTACTCAGAGGCGGGAGGTTTGAAAGTAGCTAATCCAAGAACGTTATTTATTTCTCCTGGCTGCTGACCTTTAACAGAGCGACAGTCCATAATTTTCCCCCTGGAGTGTCTCGAGTGTTCTCGTATTTTTCATTTTGTTCTTCTTAAAGCCCTGTATTTTTATTACTGTAAATTAAATCAATTCATTACTGTATTTACCCTGCTTATACCAAAGAAAACGACAGCGCATACCAAAGAAAATGCCCGTGCATGAATATTACAGTCTATACAGAGGTAACGTCTGCATTTTACATTCTAACACTGCGGGAGTTCAGTGTTACTGTACGCTACAAATACGGGTTTACCTTTACATTTTCTTCCAGTTAAATTAAAGTGTTTTGGACATAGACATTTTTAGGCTTTTTTTCCATATCACAACATCACGGTTTTTCACTATACGCGGGAACTCTTGGAGCATAAAAAGTGGGGGTTTACTGTACATACATATATACTTATATGTGTGTGTATGCATATATATATATATATATATATATATATCCATCCATCCATCCATCCATTATCTACCCCTTAGTCCCGCACTCGGGGTCGGGGGGGGGGCTGGAGCCTA
>JBBPCY010000142.1:1152279-1165633 GCA_037974405.1 Brachyalestes nurse | reverse complement strand
ACTGTATTTATCCTAAATGTAGCCATTTTCATTTGCACTGAACGTTATCTTGTCTCGTCTAGTTGTATTGTTGCTCTTGTGTTTTGTCCTGTCTGCACTTGTGTTCTGTCCTGTCTGCACTTGTGTTGCACCATGGTCCTGGAGGAACGTTGTTTCGTTTTTATTATGTACTGTGTATATGGTAAAAATGACTATAAAAACCTACTTGACTTGACTTGAATATTGGCAGCCACACATGTCTTCTGGAGTGTTCATATGTAACACTAATGATGGTAAAATGGTGACAAACCAGACAGTTATTTTGGCTTTGTTTTTTTGCATTATAATGTCTTGCCTGTACCTCTCTGCCATGAGTTGATTTTAAAAAGTTCCAGGTCAAACCTATTACACAGCATCTCAGGAATCCCAGCCAATTCATGTGAAGACTTTAACAGGCAATTTAGACATCTGGTTAAATTCCCCACCACTGTGAACAATCCAACCTCTTCTCTGAAATCATTGTTTATATCTTTATCATTTAATTAGACAAAAGTATAAAAAATGGATGAGGATACATTTCCCTTACATACACCAGGTAAGTGTTTTATGGTGGCATGGTATCTGTTATAAACAAAAACTGACCTACACACATCCCTTTTCCTCATGTGAGGTATGTAAGTAACTATTAGTATCAGTTTTTTTTGTTCTTTATATTGAGCTCTTATATTGAGTTCTTTATATTGGGATCCATTTGGTTTTTTTGTACAGGACAGTTTGGTTCTGGTGTCCAGCCAGACTGAAAGGTGCAGGACACAAGGCTGTCAGTGTGTGGCAGTGGATTGTTTCATTCCCTATATTAAAAATCTCACAGATATGATAAAATATTATAAAATCATGGATATCAGAAGGTACAATTATACAAAAAATGCTGCTTAGATCACAAAGGGCCAATAGCGGTCCTCAAATGTTGAACATATTGTAAATGCATTTGTTAGTAAGGAATATTGAGTGTATATTTAACAAAAATTAAGTGAGACACATGCAAATATAGAAATTCTCAGTGTGGGTCAAAACTTTTGACTGGAAGTGTATGTAGGGGTACAAAACAAATAATTTAGGCTCCTATGAGATATACAGAAACATGGCTTGTGTCAGATTTGTTCTCAATGTTCACCATTTGAGGACCTTTATTAGTCAGAAAATGTCAATTTTTTTTACTCTCTACTTACCTATAAAAAAGCCTAATATAATTATATTACGTGGCTTTTTATGCAACACACTGTGCAACAACACACTGTACAGTTTGTGAACACAATGTGCAGTTTGCCTGAACACAGTGTGAGGTCTGCGTGGTTTGTTCTTGTCACTGCCAAACCCCAGAAACAAAGTGTAAAACTGAATGTACTATGCGTTACTCAGGCCGCATCACTGTGTCTGTCAGAGGTTTTATAAAATGTTATTTAAATGAACACTGTGAGATGCTATGCTTACTGTCATGTACAGTAATACTGTTTGTGCATATATTAGGGGTTTACGGTAATGACACTTGGCATGTTTTTCCTATGTGTGTTTTATTAAATGTAAAAATACTTTAGAATGGAACCAAATAGCTTTTCTTTTTTCCATCTTCAAAAAGTTTGTTTGCTTCTCATGGCTTTTATTCATCTGGTTTACAAATAAGGCAGCATGACCTTCTGAACAGAGTCACAAGGCTTCAAGAAACCTTAAGGCTGAGGAATATGAGGTACCCTTAAGTGAGGTGTTTTTTTGCATCAACAGTCCAGTGCAGGATTGTTTTAGGGTACTGATATAGTGATATAGTATTGTTTGAGTGAGAAATAATAATAGCAAGTAGCACTCTGCTCCGCTGGGACAGGACTAAAGTATCCAATAAGAGCAGAGGAGGGGGGCTATGTATTTACGTATGTGAGAACTGGTGCAACAACGGGACAATTATAGACAAACACTGTTCCCCTGACATTGAGTACATGTCTGTAAGATGCCGGCCTTTTTTTCACCCGAGAGAGCTAACTGTAGTGATTGTCATGGCTGTGTGCATGCCACCCAACGCCAATGTCTCTCTCCTGCTGAACACCATTAACAAACAGCAGCAGGCCCACCCTGACAGTGTTCATATAATTGCAGAAGACTTTAGTAAGGCCAACTTGAAGACTGTACTCCCAAATTTTTAAGTGTTCTACTTGAGGGGAGAACACTCTGGACCATGTTTACTCCAACATTAAGCACGCGTACAGAGCCATACCCCTCCCCCACCTCGGCCAGTCAGACCATTTCTTCCCCCAGCACTACACCCCCCTCACTGTGCCAGGCCCACCACAAAGACTGTTACAACCTGGCCTAATAATGCACTCTTCAAACTACAGGACTGCTTTGAACAGACAGACTGGGACATATTTGAACACCAGCAGCTGGAAACATTCACAGGAACGGTACTGGACTATATCAAGTTCTGCATCAGAAATGTGACTGTGGAAAAAAACATTCAGGTTTTCCCAAACCAGAAACCCTGGATGACCAGCCAGGTCTGTATACTCCTCAGAGCCCGCGACGCTGCCTTCAGGTCAGGTGACAGAGCTTTGTACAGGGCTGCTCGAGCTGATCTGAAAAGTGGAATTAAAAAAGCCAAGACGAACCAGGACAGTGCCACCTGTCCAGCCACAATACACGGGAGGTGTGGCAGGGAATACAAGACATCACAAACTGCAGAGGCTGTGATGCAACAACAGGAGATCAGAGAGCACCACTGGCAAAGGAACTAAATTACTTCTTTGCTCACTTCGTACTGTATCACAGTATGGTATGGCAGATGCACCATGACAAACAGGGAGAAGCTTCAGAGAGAGTAGTAAAGACAGCGCAGAAGATCAAAGGCTGCCCTCTCCCCTCCCTGATGGACATTTACACCTCCCACTGCCTTAGCTGAGCAAAAAACATCATAAAGGACAGCTCCCACCCTGGCATCACAACAAGGACAAACAGGTGCATCACAAGGACAAACAGACTCAAGAACAGTTTTTTTTTTCCCAAAAGCCATAACCACTCTAAACTCACACATGCACTGACTACACAGTCCAACCCCCCAACCCCGGACTTCCTTCTATCCATCAACTGTGCAATATTTAGTATTTAAATGGTATTGAAAATACCGTGCAATATCTGTGTACTGTGCATTTCTCTCATTGTCCAACATCCACTACTCACTGTACATGATCATCATTACTGTGCAATAATTAAACAATGTGCAATAACTCACACTGCATATCACACTGTATATAAAACCTTACTTAGTTATTTATTCTTTTGTATATGTATATAGCGCCGCAAAACTTTTTGAACTTTTTGCACCATTTCTTTTAATTTTTGTGTTATTTTCTACATACACGTTTGAACTGCAGGGGTTGCTTTTAATCTCACTGTACATGTGTATAATGACAATAAAAAGGCATTCTATTCTATTCTATACCTTCTGTACAACATCAGAAGAATCCAACCCTTACTCACCACAAAAGCTACGCAGTTACTCGTCCAGTCTCTGGTCATCTCTAAACTGGACTTCTCACACAACACACCTCTACTAAGGAACCTTCATTGTCTCCCAGGGGCCGCCCACATTAAGTTCAAAACCAACAATGGACTTGCACTTCCTTACTTATCAGCACTTATCAAGCAGCGTGTCACTTCTCATCCCCTGAGGGCATCAAGCACTGTTCGTCTGGAACCTCCTCTGTTCCAAAAAACTGGTATGCATCAAGACTCTTCTCAGTCACTCAGAGCTGATCTGGAGTCAGTGTGTCCCTGCTGTCCATGTCACTGTGTTCATGAAGGTGTGGCGCCCACTGACTTTAATCCAACCAGTTTGGCCAATTCATTAGGGCCTTCGGAGTTCAGGAGCATCTGAAAATACACAGTAACAAACTGGGAGTGTGAAAATAACAGTTATCAACCAACACCTGATAATGATTGGTTTGAAGGAAGAGACTTCATACTGTGCACTGACTTCAGTCATACTGACTTCATGGTATTAAAGTGTGTGTGTGTGTATGTGAGTAAGATCATTAGGGCTTTGTTACAAAAAGACCAAAACCCACCAAGACCACTTGTAGTGCCACTTAAGGTGGCAACAGCCAGCCCCGCCTCCTTTAATCTGATAATCTGATAAACTGAAAACTGATACTGTGTGACTCATATGGACTGTCTGAAGTTGTTTAGCATATTTTTGCTCCAAGATGTGCATCCCAAATATATATATAGATACACGTTCTAATTATGCATTCATTCATTTTTACCGTATTTTATAATTATTTAGATATATATTATTTATTTCTATATATGTTGCATGTTATTAATATTTAGAATGTAGACATAAAATCCATACATACAATATTTATCTATTCATTTCTATTTTATCTTATTTTATGTTTTATCTTTTTATTTTTAAATATTTTCTTTAAATCTTTTATTTATATATTTGTTGTTAAAATGAAAAGAAAATAAGAAATAAACTGAACTATGAAGTAGGCGGGTCTTGACGAATGCTGATTGGCTCGTTTCTTGCCCCAACCGCCCCCCTTCCCCGTTCCTCCATTTCCGCTGTAGGTCGGCATTGCGCAGGCGCGGTGACCCGCCGCCTCTCGCCGTTCAGCACGGAGAAAATGGCCACGGTTGCGGCCGGAGCGCTCCGAGTCTCTTAGGCGCGGAAACATTGAGCTCCTGCTGCTTGGTCCGGGGGAAGAGACTCGGCCGGCCGCGAAGGACGCCGCATTCTCTCCGGCGGGGTTCTGTGTGGGTAGCTGGCCGGCTGCGCTGCGTGCTCGCGTGTCGGGGGGTTAGCAGCGCGGCTAGCGACGGAGACCCGGCCGCTCGGACTCTTCTCCGGGCCCGCGGCCGGGGGCACGGGAGGAGCGGAACACCCGAGGGAGGCAGCGGTCAACCCTCCAATGGCCGACCCCAGAAAAGTCCCATTCGTGACTCTCGCTTCGTTCGGCGCGGCTCCCGACTCCAAGAAACGCCGGAGGGAAGAAGAGGGCGACCCCAACCCTCCACATCCCCACCACCATCACCACCTTCCGAGGGATGGAGGCTCCGGCGCCGGGGCTGCTGGGCTCTTCGGGGCCGGGAAAGCCGGCGGCGGGAGTGGAGGTGGGGGCACCTCAGGAGACCCTGAGCCCACCGTTCGGCTGAACCTGTCCCTGTCCGAGCCCAGCGACCACGGGTCCGCAGAGTTCAGCTACAGCGAGCTAATCCAGCAGGCAAGGCTGGGCCACTCCAGCTGCAGGGTCTCGCCTGTAGCCACGCTGTTTACATATCTTTAGAAAGTTTTTCTGGCCCGTGTAGTGTAGTCCTAGTGGGTTGGTGGTCATGGATTTAGCCGTTTTATCAACGTGTTTAGAGTTTATAATGTTCGGACTCAGAAAGGGCCTGTCCTTCAGCCCATTAGTCAGATCTTGCGTGTTAGAAAATGGAAAACAGCCAAACATGCTCACAATAGAGTCCTGCAAAAGGTAGAGCTGGGACCCATAAGTCTAGACTCGTTATTTAAAGCTCTTCGTGAAGTTTAAGGCCTAATTGTAACTTCCTCAAGGCCAAGGCCACTTAAGCCCTCAGACCGTTAGCCTGAGTGTTTATCCTTTGCTCCACCTGTAGTCCACCTGCACTGTTGTCCTCAGAGTAGACCGTCTCAGTTACTTAGGCGACTCAATTCAAATGTTGAAACGTGTTCCATAGGACAAACGTTTAAGGACGTTCTTATCAGGCAGTTCAAACTTTTGGTCTCACCCTGACACATATGCTTTCTTTCCAAGAAGGATGTGGACAGCAGATAGTGGTCCTATTCTGGTGTATGACTGTATTGTGTATTCTAGTTATTGCATGGAAATAAAAATAAGCTGCTGTTGCCCGACACCTGCTCAGGTCATGAGGGACTCATTAATGGTGTGCAGCACATGTACACTACTAGTCTACTGGGATAAGCATGTGTTTGCTAGAAAGACTGCTTTTGCTTTATTAGTTTGGCTGTGAAATGAAGGTGCTGACAGGATTTCGCACCGGCCCAAAATTTCCTTCGGCCCACCGTACACCAGATGGCCAGTCCAGCCCTGACCGCGAATATACTGTCTTCTATAAACTCTATAACAAGTGAGGTTGTTATTGTAATGGTCTGTGACTAAGGGTTAGATAAAATACCGATTTTGCGATATATCGCGATGTTTCAACTCACGAATGAGTTGGTAGTTTTTATATTGGTAGTTTAACCGCTACCGCAGTTGTCTGTCAGGTGGCGCTTCTCATGAGTATGACAGTAAAGCGGGCGGAAAACCCCAGACGAAGAAGAAACAACATGAGACAAAATGGAGAGTCAAGCAGCAGGGACTAAAATTTGTGTTTACATTGATTTTGCGCAAATAGTCATACACTGCTATTCACAGTAAACATTACATATGGTACTGTGGCTGCAAGCTGGCCCCTCCCCCACCCTCCACCTTGCCGCGCCTCTCTCCTCCTCCTTATCATTTAAAGCTACAGACACAAACGGTGCAACCCAGGGAAATCTACTTGTGGGACTGGCTTGAAGTGGCTGTAATTCTACACCAAGGCTGAATTTTGGAGAGAGACTTCAGATACAATATCAGGGGACCACTAAGACCTGTATAAAAGCATAAAAAATCAGTATGTCATGGGACCTTTAAAAGCAGTTGATTTGCATTTCAGTGCAAAATAAAGTTAAAATTAAAAATACATATTTGTTTTTATTTAAAAATTTGATATGTATTGTAGGCTATCTTGTGCAATATATCGATGATCGCAGTATCACCATATCGTGATGATATCGGTATCGTGAGGCATGTATCGCGTATCGTATTGTATCGTGAGGTACCCTCAGGTTCCCAACCCTATCCGTGACTGATCTACCAAAAATTACCAAAACTACCAAGCGGCATGGAAATGACCTAACAGACTCAGTCCGTAATTTGGGTAGAAACAAAAAACTTGAAATAATTTGGTTTGGTCATTTATGTGGCTCATACTACAGGTTTGTTTTGTGGACGGGGGATGGCATTTGGGTTTTGTTTTGTCTCATTGATTGCTGTTGATTTAGCTTTTTGGTTGGGCTATGAAATGAAGGCCCCTCTCAATAATTGTAGAGTATGGCACGTCTATTGTAATTGCTTTACAGTATATTACAAATACTCTGATTAGTCTGAATTATTGAATGGACATATTTTTGCTTGTTCAGAATTGAAGGCCAGTAGTGTGCTAACTATGTGTTAGGATGGAAAACTTCTCTGTGGAACTAGTTTGTGGTCTTGCTGTCGTTCGGTCTGGATTGGGCAGGACATCAGTGGAGTCACCTGTTCAGTATCTGCATGATGGTTACGAACACATCTGATCATTTCCCTTTCTTCTGCTCCAACTGTATCTGTTTATCTAACCGGTTTGCTTTGTCTCCCAAAGGCCAAGAAAGTTCCCCAAGGGCTCACCCCAGCCCTGGACCCCAACGACCCGTTTGCAGATGAGGACCAAGAGAGACGAGTGGTGGAAGCACTGGCTAGGAAATTTGAGAATAAATATGTAAGTAGCTCTTTCTTGGTGTGATGATACACCATTAATGCTGCACATCATGGACAGATGTTTAGTATCATGACTGTACTGCTATATGTAATATGTACACAGTGGGAAGCCTCAGATGCCTAGTAACAGCAGACATTGAATGATATACAATATAACTAATATGAAGCAATTATTTACTTTCATTATTACGTGAATTCCTTTGTGTGTCCAAACACATGAAGGTGGTCAAGATTCTCTCAGCACACAGTAAAAAAAAAATGTACGTTAAAGCCTTCTGCATTATCCTACTTAATAATAAACTATAAGATTGGGTCTTTCCGTAAGCCAACCCTTGAGTGCTATATAAGTCCATGTCCACACATACATGGGTATTTCTGAAAATAGATTTTGTTTTTGTTAAAAAAAAATAATAATTGCCTCCACGCGAGCATGTTTTCAGAAATATCTCTGTCAACAAGCAATCGAGGGACACTGTCAAAAGCATGCCACGGGAGCAGGTGCCGATATAACCTTAAATCGTATAGCATTGGTGACCAATTGGTGCTTCTTGAGGAAGCACAAGGTTCTTTTCAAAGTTGTCCCACCAACCGCTGTTCCAAGGGGGTCTCGTCCAAAACTGGCCATGACGTTGGCGGCGGGTACTGGGCAGAGACAGTGTCTGTGTTGAATATATTCGCGTCCGAAGCTGACTGATGTCTATGTCCTTCATACTGGAGGGACAGTGCATGAGTATAAATATGCCAAAACGTCTGACAAGGTTGAGAGCAGTAGTACTTTGTATACGTCAGGCATTGTAGATGAAAGCCTAATGAAAACACGGCGCATAATGTGATGTCATATGAGTGAGTTGTCATATGAAGCGGTCCGTTGTTCAGAATTTTTGTTTTTCTTGTCACCCACGTAAATGCAGAACCAGAGATTTCAGAAGTCTGCACTCTGGCCAGAATTTTCAAAAACGCTTAGTTTACGCGTGGATGCAAAACGCATAGAAAAACTTCAGAAATACCCATGTATGTGTGGACATGTACTAAGAATACATGTTGTGTTAAACTAGCCCAGCATTTTATATAAATAACGCTAATGTGGGACATAAAAGTTGCCTTAAAATATTACTATGACACAGCACTGGGTTATCTCTTTTGTTGTTTAGCCACTGCTTTTATTTATTTTTTTTACCATTTACATTATATTTTTGCTTACTACTTTTTATAAATCTAAAAGAATAAAGCTAATTTAAAACTGTTCAATTAAAATCAGATCTTTATTTGTGTTTAAGCATCTTCACTGGCTGTAAATACTTTAGCAGTTTGGTTCCAACCTGTGGGATGATGACCAAATTTAGGGAAAGAAATCGTGAGACACAACAAAGCGTAACGTAACGTCCCGTACGGTAAAGCTGTGTAACCCGGTAGGCCTACATTGGCCAACTACGATGAAATTACAGAAGTTGGGTTAATGTCTACTTAATGATCTACTGCATTTAAGTTTGACTGATAAATAAAATGTTACTACCAGTGATTGTAAGGCAGTGCAAAAAGGCATTACCACTTATGTTATAATGAATATACAGTAAACACCAGCTCATTCACGAATTTTTTCTTAGAACCGAACTAATAATTGTTCGCGGAAACCACAGATATCCTCCACATTTTGTTTTTGCTTTTTTCGTGTTTTCATGCATTTCAGTGCTAAATTATTAAGAAATTTAATTACCAATGTATTCGTTCAGAACCGTCACGGTACATATGTCACTTGTCTGTACTTGATGTCGTACAGAGAATACACGGTACGACGGAGAACATGCAATTAAAGTAATGCAGAACTAAATTTACAAGCGCACGTTTCATACGGGAACATTAACAGGGACCTTTAAAAAGTTTACTTTCAAGTTGATTCGCATCTCATGAAAGCGCTCATAACGTGACTGCTAGAAACGGCACAGATGAGCTGGAAGACCCGCCTGTGTCTTTGAAATTGATTGTGTGGGATTATTTTGGGTTCCCAGTGAATTACGACGGCAATGGAGAGTGAATTGTAGATCGGACGAAGATGGTGTGTCGGCGTTGCTTGGCACCTGTAGGGTATATGTGTGGAAATACATCAAATATGATAACGCATCTTCGACGGCATCACCCAGATATGAAAATAACCACCGAAGCGTGGCAAAAAAAACGTGGAGTCCAACTGCTGCTCCCGCCAGTTTTTAAACAGCTTCTAGATGCCAGTGCAGACAGAACCAAAATAAAATTACAGAAGCAATTATATTTCATCAGCTATGCAGCCTTATACAGTGGTAGATGACCCTAGCTTTAAGTATTTATTAAAAGTGCTCGAGCCTCATTACAACATTCCATCCCATGTGCACATGAGCCAGGCAGTGGTTCCTGCACTGTAAAGGCGTACACGAACTGTGTTCGAAAGCGAGGTGGCCACTTCACTGATTTATGGACCTCTCGTGCTTCTGAATGCTACAGTGCCCGCCCACTTTATTAGCTCTGAGTGGGAAATGAAAAATCCCGTTCTGCAAACGCGTCCTGTTTATGAAAAGCACACTACCGCTCACCTAGCTGAGAAGCTACAAGAGACAGTAGCAGAGTGGCAATTAAAAGGTCCTACACCTACCATCGCAGTAACCAGACAATGCAAGAAATGTCAATGCTGTAAGTGAAGCAGGACTGGGTCCACATATAGGGTGCTTTGCCCATACTTTACATTTAGCATCACAAAAAGCAATGATAATCAACCAGGTATCTCTAGGGAAAATCAGAAGAGCTGTCTCTTTCCATCGAAGCACAACAGCAGCTCATATTTTAGAGCTCAAGCAGCATCATCAACGATGCGCCCACACGCTGGAACTCAAGCTATGACATGGTTGAGTAGTATCTAGAGCAGCAAACTGCTGTCTATTCCGCTCTAACTGAGCGGGCTCTCAAAAACAAGGAGATTGTCAACATGTGTGACCAAGAGGTCAGTGTAGGGGAGAATGTGGTGGAGATTATGAAGCTTTTGAAGACCATCACTACAGTACTGAGCACTGAAACAACACCATCAGTTTCAATAATCCTATCCCTCAAAAGAATGATCCAAAAGTCCACTCCTACTGCCAGAGAAATCAAGCATGTCATCAGTGAAAACTTGCAAAACAGATACTCTGGCCCTGGACTTCAGGACTTTCTTCAAGTGTACTGGTCTTGATCCAAGATTCAAGAAACTTCTCATCACAGAGCAGTACAGAACAGGTATGTATTTTGTATTTTATATTAAGGTTGATATTTTATATGGTTATAATAATTTCTCCTGTCCTTATTGACCTGACTAATTATCACTAACTATCTTTCTTTTTGTGATTTAACACTCTAAGATGCTAGTGAATGTGATGCTACATATACCAGCCCATCAACTTCACAGGCCAGTCCAGCTCCAGTGACATCAGAGCCAGCATCTTCCCCTCCTACAAAGAGGTCAGCCATGGCTGAACTTTTTGACCCACTTTTTCAATCTGGTCAGAGAAGTTAAGCCTGATTTGAAGCAGCAGTTGAGGGAAGAACTACATGGCAAAAGAATGTGTTTCAATCGATTCCAACCCACTTGCCTGGTGGAAGGCTCATGAGTCTGTTTATCCTAATCTGGCCATGATGGCGAAATGTTTTCTAGCTACCTCAGTCCCCAGTGAAAGGGGCCTTTTCAACAGCCTGTGACATAGTAACCGCCAGCCGATCTGCCCTCGCAACAGACAACATCTGAAGTATGAGCGCCTTTCAGAGCTATATAATTGATACAGCAGTCAATCACACAGTTAATCACAAATGTGATTTGTTTTACTTGAATAATGCTTGAATTAATAACTTCATTTTGTTTTCAAATGTTTTTTTTCTGTGCATGTTTTCACTGTTAGTTTGTTTGCTGTTTTCATTACATGGTAGATGAAAATGTAAAAATATTCTTATGCCTTATTTTTGTAAAAAAGAAACTGAAGTTGCCAGTTGGCAAAATAATGCCATACCTGCCATCTCCCTTACTTTCTATTAGGTAAGACTAATATTAATTACTAATTTCTGTTAACAAAGGTTGTTTTTTGTCATCTATACATGAAAATGTAAGTGTGTGTGTTAATACACTGTTTATTTATAATAAACAAAAACAAACCAAGCCTCATGCTTTAGAATCTTTTGTTGCTTAACTTCGCTGTATCGAAAGCGTACCGAACCGTGATGTCAGAACTATAGTGTGACCTGAACTGTGACCTTTCTGTACCGTTACACCCCTACTGTTGAGAGAACACAGAATTTCAAATTAAATTAAAGTGGTTTGGGAGCATATTTGGAGCATATTTAAGTTTTACATTATAAAAACAGGCATTTATTTTTTTCATGGGTCCTGTTGGAATGTTACCCCAGAAAATTTTAATTTGGAATCATCCTTTGGTTCCTAACCGTAACCGGATTATTGTGATTATTGTCAGCGACTGTGATACCCAAAAATGACAAACTACTATGCACCATGGAAACAACCCCACAATATGAGCCAGCAATCCATCATTTGGGTAGAGAAAGTTTGCTTATATGGATCATGTAAAAGTAAAGTTTGCGTTGGGGGAGATCGAGGGGGTTGGGTTTCATTCCGCTGGTTGCTGTGGTGGTCCTTTACAGAGAAACGTTCCCAGTGGAAACGCTAACTTAATCCATTGTTGTATTCTGACAGGGAAATGGAGGAAGAAAGAAGAAGAAAGACCGCATGCAGGACCTCATTGACATTGGTTATGGCTATGATGAGACCGACCCATTCATTGACAACTCAGAGGCTGTGAGTACTAACTGTTCTGTCTCATTACACTTTTCAGCTGATTCCGGCTGAATGGAGACTATACGAACAATACAGTTTGGTTGCAATTGTTTAATCAATGTTTCACAAATGACAGTTTGGGACATCTGCATGAACAAAAGCCCAGTTTGTACTCTGGGCTCAGGAATAAATTCAAAAAGGCATTATCACTATGTATGTTAGCTGTAAGGGGAGAGATGATACATTTTTATATTAATTTAAAATATAACATTTGTGAACATATTTAGGTGTGTAGAAAATGTTATTTAACCTTTAATGTCAGTATGTCCCTGTTTTGCTGATGTAGTTCCTTTGTACTGTCCCTGCAGTACGATGAGCTTGTGCCCGCATCCCTCACCACTAAACTTGGAGGCTTTTACATCAACACGGGCACTCTACAGTTTAGACAAGCGTCAGAGTCTGAGGACGAGGGCAGCAAGGATGGAAACCACTTCAAGGTTCTCACAGCTCTTTCCATCAGGGAGAAAAGAAAATGTGGTTCAGAATGGGTTTGGTGTGAAATGCCTCGTTCTGGAGGAACTCTGGAGAGTCCGATTTGTTCACAGTGGTGGTGAAGGGAACCAAACATCTACAGAAATTTTTACATGACATGATAAAAGTGTGTGTGTGTGTGTGTGTGTGTGTGTGTGTGTGTGTGTGTGTATATGTGTATATGTATGTGTGTATATATATATACACACACACACACACACACACACATATATGTATATATGTGTGTGTGTATATATGTGTGTGTATATATATATGTGTATATATATATATGTATATATGTGTGTGTATATATATACACATACACACACACACACACACATATATGTATATGTGGGTGTGTGTATATATATGTATGTGTGTGAATATATATATATATATATATATATATGTGTATATGTATGTTGTGTGTATATATATATATATATATATATGTGTGTGTGTGTGTGTGTGT
>JBBPCY010000142.1:1116160-1135728 GCA_037974405.1 Brachyalestes nurse | reverse complement strand
GTGCAAAAAACAAAACAAACAATTCACATTTTTAACAAATAACTTGAATAAAACCAAATAACTAAGGTCAGCACAATACTTTAAATCTTTTTTGATGCCTTACTATACCATGTTCTCTGTTTCTCCCTTATTATATCACAGTTATGATTTTTGTATTTGTGTGAAAGTATACAAAATGTATCCGGACATTTTTTGAAAGCATTATTTTTTGTTTACTGTTTAAAAAAATCCATCATGGCCCTCAAAAAGCCCATCAAGTCAACAGGTTCAACACCTGCAAAAAATGCCACGTTTTGGTCCATGGGGCGCAATAACTTACAGGTGTCAATTTCTCAAGAACCTCATCCACATCAATCGCAAGTAGATCTTATGCATCTGTGACTCCTTATCACACTTGATGCGTTCGTCTGACATGCTCGTGGTCGAGGGCACCCGAGACACAGACTGCGCCGTACTTTGCACCCTGTTAACGCTTGCAGTTCTAGTTTATTTATTATTCTTCTGTCGCACTTGATGCAACCTATATATCAAAATGTTCGGCTCGTCAGCGTGAGGTGTGGCACTCGTCTTTTCCTTGCCTTTCACACTCATCCCTTTTTTGGAGGTGACTGGAACCAGACATCTTTTTTTTGCACATATAGTGATGGTGAATGGAGCCAGACGTCTAAATACACACACATTTTGCCTTGTTTTAGGCAGTTGCTCAGGTGACTGTCGCGCACACACTTTTACCACATATAGTGGTGCTGAATGGAACCAGACTTCTTTAGAAACTCTCACACACATACTCAAACATACACATACGCTCACAGTGATGGTGATTTTTAGCACATATAGTGCAGGAGAGTGGAGCCAGACGTCTTTAAACCGCATATTGTGGAGTTGAATGGAACCAGTTGTCTTTTTAACAACATATAGTGGTGGTGAAAGGAACCAGATGTCTTTGGCTCCATTCAATTTAAATAAGCATTAAATGGGTGTGTGAGAATGTGTGTGTGTTTGTGCGTGCGAGCGTGCATGTGCATCTGTACAGTGCCTGATGAAAGTCTTGTCACTTAACCAAGTTGTAGGAACAAGAAATAATAACGACTTGTAGTTAATCAGTTGGGATCAGAAATCAAATAAAAAAGGCAAAGCCCTCTAGATGATACTTATTATACCAAAGTTTTGCATCATTCATTGAGTTGTATCATTTAATTAGGACAGAAATGTCAAATTTTGCCTGGACAAAAGTCTTGTCATATACAAAAATAATGTAGAAATTATACATATACTGTATTTAGAATACACAAACATGCTACAATGACATTAGAACATAGTCATTGTGCCTTGGGAAAAATAATTACTAATGTGTATGACTTCCATGAGCTTGGAGGACCGCATCCATATGTCTTGGCAATGACTGAAATAACTTGTTGATGAAGTCATCTGAATGGCAAAGAAAGCAGTCTTGCAGGACTCCCAGAGTTTGTCAAGATTCTTTGGTTTCATCTTCCAATCCTCCTCCTCCATCTTATCCCAGACATGCTCAATAACAGGTGTTATGTGATAAGACTTTTGTCAATGACTAAAGATTCACCCAGAAAAGTCAAATTTGGTGGAGGAAAAATAATGGTTTGGGGTTACAGTATACCCCCAGTTTTACGCGGATCAGGAGTCGCAGATTCAGTCACACACTGATTTTTTTTGAGAACCGAACTCAGTTTTACGCAGAAACTGCAAATATCATCCGCCTTTTTTTGCTTTTTTGTGTCAATAAATATATTTTTCTGGATGTTTTCACACAAGGGGACTCAGGGCAGGCTGTAGCCGACCTGGAAGCACTTTTTTCAAATTCCACACCAGGGTTGAGCCCCCGCACTCCAAGCACAATTTGTCCGCGGTGCACTACAGGAGACCTTTCCAACAAGCCCTCATTTGTATTTTTTGCCCGAGTAGATCAGGGGTTATTCCCTGAAAACTGTTCGCCTCGCCACCGTGTCCCAATACTTTTGTCCCATGACCTTCCGAGTTGCATATCTCGGTGGGGAAAGCACTCAGACATCTCAAACTCCACAGTTCGATTGATCTCCAGGAGACCTTTCCAATGAGCCCTCATTTGTATTTTTAGCCCAAGTAGATCAGGGGTTATTCCCCAAAAACCGTTCACCTCGCCGCGGTGTCCCAATACATTGGCCAGCGACAACGCGTTTTTTCACTATACGTGGGTGCTCTTGTGGGGGATTACTGTACATCTTGTCACATGAGGACATAGTAACAAGACTTTTGGTAGGATGAGCAGGACAATCTGAAATTTGAGCCCCATTCATTCCCTATGGCATTTTGGCCACTTAAAAGTAATACCACACCTCATGCTGACGAGCCAAACGATTTGATATACATGGATTAAAGCAAAAAAAAATTTTTTTTTAAAAACCAAATACTCTATGTCACTGGCCCATACCACCTCAGCCAGCCATCAAATTTTCAATGCTGTGTTGTCCATTATCCCCTAAGCCCCTAGTTGAGATATGGTCAGCGATAGGTCATGCTCAGCTATAAATGAGCATATGCGGACTTTCTGCAAGCAAACGCAGTCAACCATAGAAGCACAAACCTCCATGGTGGTGGTTGTTGCACCAGGCAATGAGGGTGTGTGCTGAAGCGATCTAACGTATGGCTAGCTTCTGAGTGGTGGTGTGATAGCACTTTTTTGCCATTGCTTCCATAGACTTTTTTTTTTATGGCAAACCACACAAAAGCACACACGTGCCATTTTCATCTTTTTGCACCATGAACTAAATGGCTTGCCATTTTATTTAGCCAAGTCCATCTCCACTTATTCTTTACCGTTTTGTGGATGTCCGACACATCTGTGCCTTCCTTTAATAGAAGCATGTCCATGCTGGCAAAATCGAAAGCAAATTGACGCATGCGAGTGATGCAAATCGAAGGGCCTGTGTCCTGTAAAATATGGCTTTACAGACTGTTTATATAGCCTATTTTTACAAATAGCCTAAACTCATTTTAAAGCAGGCTGAATACTACAGACTGTTGCTTATAAAAAGTGATGCTCCAATCTACTTTAGGCATAAACTTAGGCCATACCTGTCCATTTTCAACATTGAAAATAAGGGATTTTTCCCAAGATCCCAACCCAAAATACAGGAAATTTAGAGCAGCTTCCTATTGCCATTCCTCTGTTAACAGCAAGAATCAGACTCTAAAACTGCTGTTATTCATTTATCCTGAATCTTGAGCTTCGGCATGTTGGCTTATCTATTTAAGCAACAGGTTTTCTCCACTGTTTTTCGACCTTTTTTAGCTACCATTAGCAAATCACACACTTCATGACACATCACTTCATGACACATCATGACACTGTATAGATTTGCTGCAGGGAGACAACACTCGCTGTGAGATGCCAGTCACGACTCAGGTCCGGCAGGATGGAGTTCAAAGGATGCCCATTTAAACTTTAATGCCCACTTAATGCACATTTAAACTTGCACATATAAGGACAATGTATGATGTATGGTTCTGTAACAAATACTACTGTGCTTATGTTAAACAGATGCTAGATGAGTTAAATGCTTAGTGTAAATCTAGAACAATAAACTAATTATTCAATAAGTTTTGTTTATTTTAACACAATCCTCAAACAAGAGCAAAGTGCCTGAATATATAGCACAGCCATTAATTGTTAGCCCCACTACTTTCTCTTTAGCTTACTACCGTTATTAGCAGTGTACAGGCTAATTTAGCATCTTTCTGAAAATAAACAGAAATGGCACCACAGCGCCATATGAACTTACGCATACACATATGGTAAAGAGCTAATACAACACTGTCAGAGGACCTAAAGGGTAAGCTGGAACATAACTACAAGCGCCCAAGAACACTGTTTCCCCATCTCTCTCTCCTTCACAGGGCTGCATTAAGTGCAATGGAAGAATAAGAAAGAAAGAAAGAAAGAAAGAAAGAATGAAACCGAGGTGAATAATAGTACTGAATAGGCAGGCCCATAATTAGAAAGAAAATTTCTGAAGAAGTTTACCTGCCCCCAAGAAACAACATACAGACCAACCATCTCCTACACCATAGTAACTGCCTATAAACTACTTAGCAACAACCTCCTACATCTCAGCAACCACCTTTTAGACCATAGCAGCCAGCCAAAAACTCCATAGCAAAATGCCAAAAAAACTACTTAGTAACCACCTCCTATACCACAGCAAGCCCCTAGCAACACCCTAGCCACCACCTTGTATGCCATAGCAACTGTCTACAAACTCCATAGCAACCACCTCCTTAACCTTTTTAGGCAACTGCCTAAAAACGAGGCTACTTAGCAACCATCTCCTACACCATACCAACTGCCTAGAAACTACTTAGCAACAGCCTCCTACACCATATCAACCACCTTATATACCATAGCAACCACCCAGAAACTCCAAAGCAACCACCGCATACACCACAACAACTGCCTAGCAACTACTTAGCAACCACAGCAGGCCTAGCAACACCCTAGGATAAAAACAAGTATTGGTCCTTTCCAATTGTGTGTCGGGGGAGTTGGTCCAAGTGATCACATGAAGTTTGGTGGGTTTCTGACGAAGGGTGTCCGAGCAGGACAATCTGAAAGTTGAGCTCCATTCCATCTATAGGGCAATTTTGCCGGACTGCCTACTCAGTTCAATTAAGCAGGCTCATAATTTAGGAAAAGTAAACCACCTGCACTCAACCCCATGTCACATTCAAAACGTATCCTCGTAATCCTGAAAAGACTGCTTTTCTAGAATAACTGTGACAAACATAAGAAACAACACATCCATTGCGTGAATAATATAAATTTGAAAGGGTTTACTGTTCAATTAACTGAAGCCAGGCTGAGGCTTCCAATAGCAATATATGGTCAAAAAGCCCTACTGAACAGAGTCCCAACGGGTACTCACAGATAGTTGCTGAAACAGGCGGATTTTAATATTCGGGAATTTTACGGGCGAGTATTTAATTACATATGGGCGGGTAGCAGGTCAATCAAAACAGTATTGTCACCTGTAAAAATAACAAAAGCGAAAATATCTATGTATTAGACTACTATGCGCAAATTGTCATTATCACAGTGTGTTCAGTAGGCCTACAGGGAGTTACTAGCGACTGTGTTTCTTCTTTTACTGTCTATGATTTTCCCCCGCATTCGTAGTTGGACCCCTGGGATGACAGATGAAATAAAAGTGAAGATTTTTGAAATTGTTCAAAATGACTCCTCCATGGTAACGTCTGATATTTGGAAGATGTTTGGTCTAATAGCAGGCGAAGAAAACAACATAATAGGTGGCTACGAAGCATGTTGCAAAGTTTTCAATAGAATGCTTTTAAGCGCTTCAATAGAATGCTTTTAATTTGTGTAACGGGTAACGGGCAGAAGGTTAGCAGGCCCAGGCGGGTGCGGATTAAATTTAGATATAATCACGGGTGAATGGGCGAGTGTGGTACTGTACTGTGTGGGTGCGGGTGGGTGCAGGTCTCCAAAAGTGGACCCATGCAGGACTCTGCTACTGAAACAAATGATCATACATGAAACACTAACCCCCGCTGGATAGACAAAACACAAATTTGAGGGTCCCGAAGGGCCACGTGTGGACATAATGGCACCAGCAACTCACCTCTGCGTCCAGTTTCTGCTTCTTGGCCACCATGCCAGTCTTGAGAGCCAACTTGGCACCGCCTCTCCGCTTGCCCACCTGGGTTGGGGGGAGAAGACTGAAACCGTTATACGGGCCATTTGGGGGAGGCCTTCCATTCACTTAGGACAGCATCTACAGTAGGCTTCACCCGCCCCACCAGCGAGAGACCACCCAAAAAACAAACATACAAACAAACAAACAAACAAAACAACAAACATGCCCTGCTATATCCTTATCTCAAGTCTCCCATCTCCAACAATCTTCATGGTAGGCGGGAACATATGATCTGGCAGTAAATGAGACAAGTCTATCAATCACTAACCACACTGACCATGTGTAAAAATGGATGGGACCCTTGGTTTAAAAAAAAAACACTGGACTGTAAAAGCTTTTTAGCACATTTTCAGCATGAACTAATGTAGTGCGGCGGTCACCGGCTAGAGCAACTGCCAAACCCCTTACAAAGCTGGCCACGCTTAACGTCTTCTTTCCCTGAGACGACTGCCCTGCCTCCGCACTGTTCCCCTCGCTCTTCCCGTCCTCCTGCTGATCCTTTCTCCTCCGGTCCTCCTCCATCTTCTTCTTGAAGAGCTCCATGAAGCTCCCGTCGTTGGCGAACGCATTGCCCACGGAGGAGGAGGACGGACCTTCGGGGCTGGCGGGCGAGCTGGGCCCCCCGCTGGATTCGCTGCTGCTGCTGTGCTGCTTTTTGCTACTAGTCTCCATGTCCACTCTTATTTTCGCTGATTTATTTTTACGTTTTTCCTTATATAAGTCTTTTCAACACTCAGATGTCTGAAGCAGACGTCTCCTTTTCTAACTTCTTTCCTCTCCCCTCCTGCTGTCAGAGGACGGTCCACACTAACCAGCACTCTGGGCTACAAAACAGAGGTCTAGTGTGCACGAAAATCAGAAAGTAACAGATTTCTGTGAAATTGTCAGTCTCGATATGAAAGTGAAAGACATGAAGTCTCTCCGACCAGCAACGAAAAAAACACTCGTTTCTTTTTTCAAATAACACTAAAACACACAAGCTGCTCCTCAAAAGCTGCTTTGTCCTACAACACCGCACGGTTTAGTGTAGCGGCTCGATTCAGACCGAAATCTGCAGGGAAAAAACTTCAGATATTTTCGCTGTTGCCTCGTCGGCCATCAGCCCTCCTGATCTTCTTCGGCCTTTTGGAACAAATAAAGAGACCACGAAGGTCGCTGTGCTGCCACCTGCCGCTCTGAAGGCGCATCGCACTCTCCCAACACACTAATTATATGCCATTAAATACATGTAGGGGTTGTGGTGGCCTAGTGGCTAGGATACTTGCCTCTGGACCAAGAGGTCATGGGTTTCAATTTTACATTTGCATACCACCACTGGGTTCCTGAGCAAGACCCCTACCCTCAAGTTTCTCCTGGGAGACTGTTCTCTGTAGTTAGGGAATGGAAGTCACTTTTTGGTTTACCGATTACTGAGGCTTCCAATAGCACAATAGGACCAAACACCCTTACTAAAAAAATACACATACATGATACACTAATCCCTGCTCCCAGCAGATCTATCCCAAGCAGGGTAGAGCAAAAAAAAAAACTACTGAAGGTCTCAAAGGAGCAGATATGGACAAGTATCTCACCTCTGCCAGCAACTCACCTGTGTCCAGTTTCTGCTTCTTGCCAACCATGCCAGTCTTGAGGGCTAACTTGGCACCACCTCTCCACTTGCCCACATGGGCTGGGGGGGAGAAGACTGAAACCACTGTATGGGCCATTTGGGAGAGGTTTTACCCATGTTTTGAACAAATTTGTTGACATTCCCATGAACTGGCACTTCAGCTCAGATTGACACAAAAGAGCAGAAATTCTCTTTCTGGTCCCACCTTTTAACTATTTTAAAGCAGGTGGCCAATCAGTCAAATTAACTGACATTTTCAGTAACCACTTAATCCACACCAGGGTCACGGGTACCCGGAGTTTATCCCAGGGTCAAAAGGCATGGAGCAGGGACACACCCTGGGCAGAGCGCCAGCTCAGTGCAGAACACAATTATTCATGAAATGCAATCCATTTTAGAATTTTGTAGAGAAAGTGTTTCAAAATTTTAACGAGTTTGTTGATATTAATGACTCCATGGCATTGCTTTTATTTCATAAACCAGGTTACAAACAAATGGGTGATGCTATAAACATGGGCGTCGGAACCATTATATACACTACTATATGCTTCCGCCTATGTTTATAGCATCGCCAATTTGTTTGCAACCTGCTTTATGAAATAAAAGCATACGACAGGGTGCCTAGGGAGGAGTTGTAATATTGTAAGAGAAAGTCAGGACTGGCTGAGAAGAGGAAAAGAGGAAGGCCTAGTAGGTTTATGGATGTGGTGAGGGAGGACATGCAGGCAGTTGGTGAGAGAGAAAGGTGCTATCAATGAGAACACAGTGTGCTTTCAGGTACCAACTGTTCAGTGTCTTTATTGCAGTGCAAATTGTGAAACATCGATTGATTTGATCTACCTCAAGCCACTGTTGATCACTCAACCAACACCAAAAAAATAATTGTACTACAGACATGTAAATATCAGTCACACAGTTCGTCTTCACTCTTGTGTATTTATGATAAAAGGCTCAAAAATTCATTATTCATATCAGTCTTAATGTTAAGCAAAAGTGGTTTAACATACAAAAAACGTGATTTATTTAGACACACAAATCTGACAAACATGCCCCACTTGTCGATCACGATAAACAAGTCAAAGGAGTAATTCAGACAAAAATGCTAACAGTGAATGAAAACTAGCAGGGGCCTCTGAAATTAGTTACCTCTCTGAAAAAAATGAATAGCTCATTTAAAGATAAAAATGGCTTGTGGTGAACAAAAACACGTTTTGTCCTGTGTACATTTTCGTCTTGAATATCACCAAAAAAACTTTGAATTGTAACCTAATTTAGAGTCAAAATATGAATACATGCTACAAACAAGCAAATGCTCCTGGGTCCTGTTCCATGAAACAGGATAAAGAGAAAGTCTGGCTTATTTCAAGGGAAAGTAAGGGAAAGTAAGCCAGACTTTCCCTTAATCCTGTTTCAGGAAACAGGACCCTGCACACGGAGATTCTGCTGCATTTAAATTAATTCTAACACAAAACTAACACCACCAAAAAGACACTTAACTAGCACAAAGCTAGCTGGTTTGTGTGGGTGTTTTGGTGATGCTGCCAGTCGGTGAACAGCAGCATTCGCATGTATAAAGCCTGACATATTTCAACACCCTCATAATTGAGAAAATCCAAATATGTCCACATGGCAAAAACATATGGAACCTTTTACCACAAGATTATGCTAAAAGTTATGCTAACACCATTCTTTTTCCTCAGAAAGAATTGTGTGAAATACGGTGGAAACTGGTAGGCATGTTCCATGTCTGACTTCATTATTCCTTTACGGTCTGTTAGTACTTCTTGGTGACGTACTAAACCTGTGATTTTTGGAACCAGAAAACATTGTGTTCAACCAGTTTTAGTGTTCAAAACGGCAGTGTATTTTGGTAGCTCAAAGAACAACAAAAACAGAAAAAACAAAGCCACTGCTAACAGCTAATGGCTCTTTCATTTTGTATAAGTAAATGAAAAGAACAGCACAGACGGTTCAAACAGGAGAAGAACCCACTGAGTCGATGCGTCAGAGAAACTAATCCAGCATCTACAGCAGATGTGGTGGAGACAAAAGCAGTGTCTTCTCAGCCTGAAAGCAACACTGCAGACATTCAGTTCATAGTGAGGCTCCTCATTTTAGTATGAAAGACTGACATACAACAAAAAATATGCAACTGGTGGATGGGAGATCATGTTGGACCATATAGTGTTCATACAATGTACATACCGTGATCAGGCAGTGTTTAAACTGAAATTAAAGTGAGATTTAACAGACAGAAGGATTTCTTTATTGATGTCAAACTTGAGAGACAACCATTAGCCAATCTATGGAAAGTGTTCTCTCTTTTTCAACATCAGACTTGTTAACATTCTCAGGGTCAATTTCTTTAACCGCAGCAATTCGACAGCATAACTGCTTAAGAGGTACTCATATCTACCACAGACTCTCAGCGTTCCGATTTGTTAACAAATCTAACAAATACATTAAAATAAAAAAGACTACAAACAAGGGATCAAATAAAACTAAAATAAGCTAGGCCTGTGAAGGTGCTAAATTTGCTTTAAAATAGAAAGAAAACCCATTGATTATGCACAAAACTAGATAAAACCAGAAAAAACCCAAACATGCCTGCAAAATACTTTACGCTCAAATTGACGTGATCAGACACAAACTCCACAAACAGACAAACAAAAACACTTTTGTACTATCTGGTCGTTTGATAGTTTTTTCTTATTGTTATCTTGATGGATGAAGAAATGAAGTGAGGATAATAAAAAAATAAAGAACAAGAAGGCGGCATGATAAGAAAATTAAAACCTTATTTTTAATTCCCTGACTCTCGACTGGCAGAGCCCCAGAAAGCTAAATAATAAATCAGCCCTTACTGAGGCAAATAAAAGCATTCTGAAGAAAAGAACCCTTTCTCCTTTATTTAAAAAATAACAACCTTCCTAACCAACAAGAACAAAAAAACATAAAAATGTCTCGGCTTAGCGGACAGTAGGCAACTGCGTGCTCCCTTCTCATTGTGGGTTTCTTTCTCATCCCAGCCTCAATCTTCAGTGATCTTCAAACTTGATCATCTTTGCAGTGTTCAGCCTCGATCGCACACTCCAAAAGGCAAGAACAGTGAGGAGAACGGTTAACCGGCAGCAAAATACCCTTGCCTCTTCAGTATTCGCCTCTAGAGGACCTCCAGAGGCCCACAGAGATTACAGACCATTTTCCTTCAAAAGAGACTTAAAGAACAGTAGGGAGGGAGAGTTTAGAGCCAGCCAGAGTGTGTTTCTCTCTCTCTGTGTGCATGTGTATGTTATCTGGGCTGGAGACGGGCATTAAGGCCTCTCCGGACCTGAGTCGATTGCCTTTGCTGGGCCAGGAAAGACTGGGCTTGGCCCGGAGAACCACTCCGCTCCCTGACCACCTTCTGATGGAGAGCCATACCCTACAGACAGACAGACATACATACAGACTTATAAAAACCAGTATGTCAAAGCCAGACCTGCTTAAAAAGCCCATACTTCACTGATTGAAACTGTAGATCTGAGATTGAGATCCGAGATTGTAGATCTGATGCCTATGAGGTTTTATGAGCCAAAAACGACAATTTTCTAACCAGAATTAATTTAGAGGAATTACACAGGTTGTTTTTGTTAGTGTGCCTTTAATTCTGATATATATAAAATAACTCTTCTGATTGGGTGCCCTGTATTGATCCGTCCAAGTAATCGTTTTCTCTAGTCCTCCCCTCGAATTACTCTCCAATCTGCTTCAGACTGAACAATACACTGCCTTATTTTACTATGAGTGGATGGGCTAAACTGCTATAGGCTGAATAAATGCCTTTCATGTTTGTGACATGACAATCACAATGTGTTAAAATAAAAAAAAACCTGTATGATGTATTTGTGGATTACTTTTGTGTACAAATGTGTGTACAAGATATTGGCCTTTTAATATAGCATGACCCTGATGAAGTGGAAGAGATATTTCTCACCATGTTGTACCAGGCACTTATAATGAGCTTCTCCTCCTGATCATGTCTTGACCGGCTCTTCTCAAAATCATGCTACACACAAACACACACACAATAAAACAAAAAAACATTGTGAAATAAATATACAGTAATGACTTTAACCTTGTTACTTTGTTACTTCCTTTACTTTGTTGACCTGAACTGTTTATTTTTGCATTTTGGATTTTTTCAGATTTTCATCTCAAGTCAAGTAGGTTTTTATTGTCATTTCTACCATATACACACAGTACATAGTAAAAATGAAACAACGTTCCTCCAGGACCATGGTGCAACACAAGAGCAGAACAGAACAGCATAGAACAGAACACAAGTCCAAACATGACAGAATACAGAAGCAATAATACAACTAAACAAGACAAGACAAGACAAGGTTGTATTGTTGCTTTTGTGTTCTGTCCTGTTTGCACTTGTCAGTCCAATGCCACCCGCTACTGAGAATTTACTTACTCCCCCGAACACCTCCACAAATGTAATAACCATCAACCAATCTGTCAAAATATCTGCTTCTCTTTTCCTTAAACACTGGTTCTCCTTGGGGATGTAATAGCCTCACATGGCTTTTCCTACCACTACTACCACTCAACTCATTCTATCCTTTCCCTCCAGTGACGACCAGGTCTTGATCCACATCTCAAGACTGCCTGGCTGACATCTCCCCTTGGATGGCGGGCCACCACCTCAAGCTGAATCCCAGCAAGACTGAGCATCTACTCATCTAAAAGTAATTCATTACCAAGCCATGACCTCACCATTTTTTTTGAGAACTCCGTTATCGTCCCCTCAAAGGTGGCAAGAAACCTAGGTGTTACATTAGATGAACTGTCATTCTTGTCACATGTTGACCACCTCTCCAGACATGCAGAAACCTTCTTTACCACATCAGAATCAGACCCTTTCTCACCACTGAAGCTACACAATTCCTTGTCCACTCTCTGGTCATCTTTAAACTTGACTACAGCAACTCACTGCTGACTTGGCTCCCTCTGAAGGCAACAAGACCATTTCAAATTATTCAGAATGCAGTTGCGAGACTAGTCATCAATGATCCGAAATTTTCATCCACCATGCGTCAACTACGGAACATGCATTGGCTCCCAGTGACTGCTCGCATTAGCTTCAAAGCCTTAAATCCTGCCTTCAAGACAAAGAATGGACTTGCATGTCCTTACTTGGCCGCACTTATCAAGCAACGTGTCACTTGTCCTCTCAGAGCGTCAAGCACTGCTCGTCTTGAACCTCTACTGCTCAAGTGGAAGACATGCATCAAGACTCTTCAGTCCTGGCCCCCAGTGGTGGAACAAACTTCTCCTAGCAATCAGATCTGCTGAGTCCCTCGCTGTCTTCAAAAGTCGTCAGACTAAAAGGGCGAGACTAACCTCTAACTTTTTCTTTTTCTTTTACTGTGCAACTTAGTTGTTAGTAACTTGGTTAAAAGCAGATGTTGACTTGAGTCTAAGTTTGCACATATGAGGAAAGATGTGGACTACTTAAAAGTACTGATGTATGCTTGTAACTGCTTGAAGCACATGAATAATGTACAGCATAAGAAAATGTTTTCAACTAAAAAAAAAAAGCCTTTTTGTTTGCATTAAACAATTAAGCGACTGTCAAAACCACTTTTTGTGCTTTGCTTTTTCCACCTCAAGATGCTGGATCTTTCTGTCTCTTTCTGAAAGCTGGTTCCTCAGAGCTTGAACCTCTGGAGAAACAGAATGAGGCTTCTGCTTGGGGTCCAGAGTCTTTATTACCTAAACAAACAGACACACACAAGATCCAAGTTATAATGCTGAAACAACATTTGACTGTGAACTGTGAATCGAGGATGATGTTAGTCCCTTAATCTACGTCGATCTTCCTGTTTTTGAACCTCTAGGCTGTCAGATAAAGACAAACATGTCAGAAAAGAGGTCTTGACCTCTGAACGTTTGAGAAGTTGTGTGGTTGCTTTTTTGTGTTCTGAAATTTTGGAGGAGAAAATCTGAATGAGCGTTTGGAAATACTTGGAAATTAAAAATTAGAATCCTCTGTGTCCCATGCAAAAACAATATAAAAACAATATAGCCCAACACACAAAAAGGACTTTGCTTGTTTAAAAAATGCAGTTTACTCATTTACACACTATTGTTCTGCTCTCAATTTGATGCCACTCATCTAACTTTGACCTTAAGGTTTCCCTTAGACTCCCTATTTGAACTGAACCACCATATTTAGCTTTGTGATGCACCACGAAGACAGTTATTCATTTCACAAGAGTCCTGTGATTTTGATAACATTAATGCTGGGCAGCAATTAAAATGTTTAATCAAAATTAATCGCATGATTGTCTTGTTACACGCAAAATTCAATAATGAATTCAAAAGTAGTGTATTGCGCACATTTGTTTTAAAAGTACAGTAACCCCCTGCTCTTCGCGGGGGTTATGTTCCAAGAGAAAATGTAAAGGTAAACCCGTTTTTGTACTGTGCCGTTTACACTGAACTCCTGCAGTGCTAGAATGTAAAATTTCGATGTTACCCCCTGTATAGACTGCACTGTAATTAATGCATGGGTGTTTTCTTTAGTATATGCTGTCATTTTGTTTGGTATAAGCAGGGTAAATACAGTAATAAATTAATTTAATTTACAGTAATAAAAATACAGGGCTTAAAAAACACAAGAACACTCAAGATGCTCCATGGGGGAAATTCTGGACTGCAGCGTCACAGGGCAGCAGCCAATCAAGCAGAAATAAATAACTTTCTCGGATTGGCTACTTTCAAACCTCCCGCCTCTGTCCAGAGAATGGGCTCCAGAACCATTAAAGTGGGGGGTTGGATGCGCACCCACAACATTTTCCCTCCCTGATGACAGCCAATACGTAGAACTTGACCAGTTTAAGGCATGTTTTTGTTTGTTAAGCGACACAGTGAGCTACGTATGAATCATTCAAGCATAACGAAGCACATCTAACCGGTGATTAGTATACTGGTGATACTGAATGCTAAGTGGTTGGAACACCTTGTATCTTTAGGCACTTGGCAGTCTGTCACAGTTAAACAATTGTTCCCATTTCTTTAATGTAATATACGCAATATGCCAAAGTTATAGGTATGACAGGCATAAAACAGTATTTTGGCACCAACAAGGTGATTCAAAGCAAAACAAAGAAGAGACAGATGGTTCAAGACTTTACACAGTATTGTATGTAAAACTCAGATAGAATCTTGGCACTAAAATCCCATATTTAGGTTCCCTGCAGAGGATGTGCAACTGTTTTCGCTCTTGTATAGGGTGGAATGTGGGGTCTTTACACAGCAGTGTATCTGCTGATGCACCAAATCTTTGCAGGATGAACAAGGTGGTGGTTGCGAAAGCAGCTCACAGATGCAACGGCACACAGATCTTTCAGCAAGAGCCCACCTCTGCCCTCAACACTTCTGCACAAACACTCACCGTCCGAGCCTTTTCAACATAACGCTTATATCTCTCTTCCATCTGTCTCATGTCTTCATCTTTCTTCCTCAGAATCAACTGCAACTCATCAATTTTCTTTGCCACTGAGAAAGAGAGAGAGAGAGACAAAGAGAGCGAGTCAGAGAGACAAAGAGGGAAATATGAAGAGAGAACAAAGAGATGCAGAGAGAGCGAAAGAGAAAAAGAGAGAAACAGAAAGACACAGACAGCCAGACAGAAACACAGGCAGAAAGATAGACAGATAGACAGAGAGAGAGAGAGAGAGACATTTATACACTGTGAATGAATTTGATAATGGCAGTAGGTGGTGGGTGCTAGAGAGTAGGCGATAAGACGTGTTTGGGTCGAGTTCCTGACCAACTTTTATTATATTTCATATCCTATATCCTATATCCTATATTTCATATTCATATCCCACATGTAAGGATAATGCATGATGTATGGTTCTGTAACAAATAAAGGAAGAAATTACTACTGTGCTTATGTTAAACAGCAGGAGGCTTTGAGGAAGCAGTAAACCTGTCTCCTCAAAAACATAGCGACTCGTCAGACAACAACTAAAAATACATCTAACTGTTATATTTGTACAGTCAATGGGGAACTAGTCCATTGTTCTTCTCACAGTTTCAGTCTGGTAGAGAAGTCAGGGCTCTTCAGTTTTGAAGACAGGCAAGAGTGACATTCCACTAACCGCCACCTGCTCTGGGCCAGCATCCTCTAACCTGGGCTTTTTGGGCTTTCCACTCAGGGCAAATAAGAGGATGTTTAATTGCTTTTTTCCCCCTGACATCTTTGAAATACATGTCTGCCCTCTCATATATGCCTGTGTAGAACCGGCCCGAGTTAACTTAGCCCCTTTACTCTCTCTTCAGCTAACTACCGTTATTAGCAGTGTACAGGCTAATCTAGCGTCTTTCTGAAAATAAACAGAAACAGCACAACAGCGCCGTATGAACTCGGTACTCACAGACACACACAGCAAAGAGCTGATACAGCACTGTCAGATCTAACATAACTACAAGTTCCCAAGCACAGTTTGTTCGTCTGTCTGTCTCTCTCTCTCTCTCTGTCTCTCTCTCTCTCTCGCTGTCTCTCTGTCTCTCTCTCGCTCGCTCTCTGTTTCTCTCTCTCTCTCTCTGTCTCTCTGTCTCTGTCTCTCTCTCTGTCTCTCTCTCTCTCTCTCTCCCTGTCTCTCTCTCTGCGCACCCACAGTCCTTTGCACGCACCTGCGCTCTCTTTACACTACAGGTGCTCCCCCTTCCTCCCTCTGCCTTTTTTCCTTCAGATCTGCATTATTAAACTCTCATTATTAAACTCTCATTATTAAACTCTCATTATTAAACTCTCATTATTAAACTCTCGTTATTAAACTCTCGTTATTAAACTCTCATTATTAAACTCTCATTATTAAACTCTCGTTATTAAACTCTAGTTATTAAACTCTCATTATTAAACTCTCGTTATTAAACTCTCATTATTAAACTCTCGTTATTAAACTCTCATTATTAAACTCTCGTTATTAAACTCTCGTTATTAAACTTTCATTATTAAACTCTCGTTATTAAACTCTCATTATTAAACTCTCGTTATTAAATTTTAGTGCACTCAGTTGACGGAAATCCATCATAGCGTCGAAAAACTTTAATCCAAGAGTTTTGTTGTGGCGCCGTATCATGTAAACAAAGAAGGGGAAAACACTTAATGAACGAAATTTAAGACCTGTGAACAAAATTCAATAAATTAATATAAATAAAGTTTTTACCCTGGTTTTATACCATCTGAATGCACAAAAATGTCTAGACGTGGATAACTTGTACATTCTAGTAAACTCCCTCACTTTATACAGTATAAACATCTTATTTTACACTCTGGACTTTCAACAGCACCTGCAGTTTCTGGGGTCCAGCAATACACACTTGACCAGGTTCTGTTACAGCTGGACCCTAGACCAGGTTCTTATTACACTTAATACACTAAATACACTGAACACAAGAAGACAGGATTACACACTTACTCTCAGAGTGTCGTACTCAGAGGACATGGTGCTGGGCTTTATGGCTTCATAAGTGTCACTTGATGAGTGTGGAACACCCTGAAACATGTAAAAACATGATACATTTGTAAAAATAAATACGTTAACCACAAGAATACCCAAACACACACACACACACACACACACACACACACACACACACACACACACACAGAGCAGACTTACTATCAGAGTGTCGTAATCAGAGGACATGGTGCTGGGCTTTAGAGCTTCATAAGTGTCACTTGATGAGTGTGGAACACCCTGAAACATGTAAAAGCATTATAATATTTGTAAAATTAAATACATTAAACACAAGAAACACACACACACACACACACACACACACACACACACACACACACACACACACAAACACACACACACACACACACACACACACAGACTTACTCTCAGAGTGTCGTACTCGGGGGAGATGGTGGTGAGGTTTAGAGCTGCATAAGCGTCTTCTCCAGAGTTTGAAGTCTCCTAGAGACAGAGGTGAGGAAAACACACCTTCACTCATAAACTGCTTTACAGGAGCATCATCATTAACAGAAAACAGACATTTCTCTCCATACCTGAACATCAGTGCCTCTATTTGTGACTCGATTTTTCCTGGTCACTCGCAAAAAACACAAAACAACTGTTTTAGAGCTTCACTTTGAGGATAAAGTTAAGTTTATGTTTTAATTTAGTTTTAAAGCACATGTGAACACATTCATTTTAATATGAAATTAATTATATCCAAAGACGGCTGTTACTCACAGAATGCACAGGACGAAAATAAAAAGAACAAGAACAGCAACTCCAACAGTTGTCATAATTGCATACTCCAACCGTCGATCTGAAGAGAGAGAGATAGAAAACTTTCATTTAAAGAAACAAGGGCAGTTAAACTGAACAAACTGAATGAAAGTCTAGTTAAATATTAGGACTAAAAGGACTTGATGTGTTAATCTCTGTTGGCGCCCTTCATGCTGGCAGAGGAACTAGAGTGGGTGAAAGAGTGCGACAGCTGGGTATTCAGGTGGGCATCTATGGGCCATTCCACCGAATGGGTGAGATTTGCATGTTGTAACTCTTCCAAATTAAACTTAATGTTTTATCTTTTTTCAGCTCTGAATCTAATAACACATATATTTAACTATTCAAAACATACACTGGCCAATCTCAGGCAGCTTTATTTAATCTTTTACAAGGTGTCTAAGCTGAAGCTCTCAGTCCTGTTACCAAAACACATGTGACATTTAAAAGCATGTCAACTAATTCCTTTGAGGTTCCCTCAAGAAAGAGTTTATTTTAAAGAAATGGTTGGCTACATGTTCAAATGATCGATATTTACGACTAAAAAAATTACTATATATGCCTGAACATTGTATTTTTCCAAAAGATGTGATATGTTGCAACATACAACATTCAACAGAGTGCAGGTTACAACAGACAGCAGACAACAGATAAACAATAAATAGACAGGGAGTGTGAACACTATGTAAACCTTCTGGAGTGATTAGAACTGGCCCACAGGTTTGATTATTACACAGAATGCAGTTACAGCATTGAAAAGAGTGCAAGGGATGAGGGAACAGTACAATAAATAGACAAAAGGTAAGATAAAATATAAGATAAGATAAACCTTTATTAGTCCCACAAGTGGGAAATTTGTTTTGTCACGGCAGAAAGTGGACAGTACAAAGTTAGGAGCAGCAAATTAAGAAAACAATAGAATGGGATAGAATAGAATAGAATAGAATAGAATAAAAATAAAAATAAAGTACTATGCTAACAGTGCAGTATAAAATGTACACTATACAATTTAGAAACATAGAATATGGACATCAGTGTTGTAAAAATATTTACATAAATGTATTTGTAAAGTACTGATATTTCTGTACACAATGACTATATGTATATATTAGGGCATTAACGACTCCAGATTTTTTCAAGTCGACTATTCAGTCAGAAAAGGCGAAGTCGACTAGCCGTTTGATGATCACACTCGCAGCGGAGGAACATGGGTGTGCAACATTGAGCAACTTATATTAAAAGCTGTAACATTAACAGTCAACATAACAAACAAAACAATATTGAATTTTCTGGTTAGTTTAGGACGGGAGCACCACGCCTTCTGGTGAAAGTGAATATGACGTGTGTTGTAGATCTGTGTGATTTATGACTCACCCGGATCCATTAAATAACTCATGAGTCACAAATCTGAGGTCTCCATTGAACCGAATCCGAGTCCTAACTACACCATGTCTAAATTGTAAAATCTGTTTACCATAAAAATTGCATAACTTACAGTTTCTTTGCACCACCACACTTAAAAATTAGGTATATCCTAGTCACCTACAATCCCACAAACTTCCTGCAAAGTTGAATCCTCCTAGTGGACTCCTGTGTCAGTGAGACCCGAAAGTGCATCCGAGTCATGAGTGAATCCATCGGAATCGCTCAGAGAACGGATCTGGGTCCTTGGCCGAGTCATGAATGAATCCATCGGAATCGCTCAGAGAACGGGTCCGGGTCCTTGGTCGAGTCTTGAGTGAATCCGTCGGATCTGGGTCCTTGGCAGAGCCATGAGTGAATCCCTCGGATCCGGGTCCTTGGCTGACTCATGAGTGAATACGTCGGATCCGGGTCCTTGAATCCCTCAAACGAGCAGGTTTATCACTCACACGAGTGGGATAGCGCCTCCTGAAGGACAGTAATGAGTGAATCAACCGGTCAAATACC
>JBBPCY010000142.1:1072515-1084638 GCA_037974405.1 Brachyalestes nurse | reverse complement strand
CCCACCCGCACGAAAGCACACACGCACGCGCAAACACACAATGACAGAGTGTGTGAAACAGGTATTTTTCCACAAACTGTTTAATCACACGACACCATGGTTTTAGCCTTCTGAACAGAGCCCTTTTTACTTTTTGTTTGATTTTTAAAATTTGTGCATTTCTTTCTTTCCAAACCTTCCAAATCATAATACAGTAAGCAAACATCTTCATTGAGCAACTCACCTATGAGCTGCGCCGCACGGTAAAGTCTCTTCTTCTGTTATTTTAGCCTATGAGTTAAGAAGGCCTGCCGTGCCTGTAGGGAGTTTGACTGTTAGTCACACCTTCAGGCTGAATTAATGCATTACATGAAATATTGGTTAGGAAAGTCTTCATTTCTGTTCCAGGTTTTTTCAGAGTCCCTTAAGTGAGATGGCTAAAACGGTATTTGAAATAACTATTCGATATTCGATCGTATATCGAATATTTGACTATTCGAAAATCATGTCTCATCCCTAATACTGACCGAGTGTAATGCACTGCTGTCAGGGTGATATGACTGTAGTTAAAGCAGAAATCGACACAGGCAGGATGTGAAATGGTTAAAAATGAGATGACAGAGGGCATGGTTGTTTGATAAGTCAGTTAAATAAGTCAATAGACTAATCAATTAAAAAAAAAGATGAACTGTCCTAATGTCCAGCTGCCTGCAATATGAAGTTACATTACATAACATTTGGGGTGTGTGTGTGTGTGTGTGTGTGTGTGCAGGTATGGTTCTGGTGCGCAGTGAAAGTGGTCAGTTGTTGATGATTCATCAGCAGACACTCGCCCAGATGCAGGCTCAGACTCAGGGCACCATGTCAGCGAGACCCGCAACCCCCACCAGCACTCCACCTGTTCACATTACCTCCATACAGGTAACAATACTTACAGTTCACGCTGGTACTCTTGGCCTGTTTTTTTTATTTTAATTTACAGGTATGTTCTCTCACATTTGATGGAATTTTCTGCTTCAAAACAAAAAAATGTATTACAATTTTGTTTAAATGTATTTTTGAAATGGAATGATAGATGCATGTTACTTCACAAAAGAAACTTCAGTGTTATCAATGTGTTTTACATATCTGTAACAGTGTTTATTAGTAGTGTTCATCTTTAACACACTCAGTGTTTATCATCACAATGGTATTTTGACTTCACAATGGTATTGAATACTGTACTGTATTTTTATCTGCTTTATTGCCTTTGCTGTTTTACATCCGCAAGCAACAGAGGGTGTGTTAACATTCATTTATTTGTTTGTTTGTTTGTTTCATTTTTGTGTTTAGGCCCCTGGGACCCCGCTAATTACGCGACATGTGCCCCCCACCACTATAATCAAACAGGCTTCTCCTGTTCCTTCGAATGTTCAGCCCACCACTGCACTCCAGAGACCCCCACTACTGCAGGTTCATCTCACTCACCCTCCACTGGAAGAGTTCCAACTACACATATACTACTGTGTGAAAGTCTTGAGCCATCCCTCAATTTTTCATAATTTTTTATTCCCAGCAATCCAGCCTTTCATGTACTGTTAATGTAGTCTTGTGGAACAGCTCTCCAGGCTTCCTCAAGGACTTTCAAAGCTCTCTCATTTTCAGTCCAGTCCCTGAACCCAACCAGTTTCAGAGGAGTGTTTTTGTTTGTTAAGACACTGTCCTACGTATGAATCATTGAAGAAACCGGTGCAAATGATTCCAGATGATCAGGCGGTGATCAGTATACTGGTGGTACTGAATGCTGAGTGGTTGGATATCCTTTATCTTTTGGCACTTGGCAGCCTGTCACAGTAAAACATTTTCGTACCCATTTCTTTATTAATTTACTCACTGTGCCAAAGAGAAGACAGTTGAACAGGCATAAAATAGTATTTTTGCACCAACAAGGTGATTCAAAACACAATATATAAAGAAATTAGCCTTTTTTAAGACTTTTACACAGTTTTTCTTCATAAAGATTCCAGCCAAAAAACAAATGTTTTTTCTGTGTCATCTGAGCACCTGCTGTTTACATTATGTTCAAATTTCATTATGAATGAACCAAAGAATTGGGTGGCTAAGCCAAAAATTGGACACTTTTTAGAAATTTACTTCAGAATTTCTGTAAAGCAGAAGTATGAATAAACAAGTTGGAAATGTTGGTCAATCATGCTGTTTATTCCTCTGTTGTGTTATGTAGAATACTATAGTGCTGGGAGGGACGGCAGCACCCCCGGTTGGCACACCCCCTCCAGGGCAGGTTGGAGTAACCCCGGTCCAAAGAGTGACCACAGCTGGAACAACACCACCTGCGGTGTCAACGGTGAGATGGGAGGAGGTTCTCCATGATCTCTGCAGTCGTTTGGCTGTTTATTTTTGTTGCCATGGCAGCAATGATATTATCAATAGAAACACTGAATCTGCATTGCCCTTTCTTGACCAGATATCCAGAGCTGTTTTAAAGTGGAGTCAGATTTGGCTTTGACAGGGTTCCCACGGGTCCTTGAAATCGTTGAAAGTTTGATAATCTGAACAAATAAGTTCAAGGCCCTGGAAAGTTTTTGAAAACAAGCATAAAAGACACTGTCCTTGAAAGTCCTTGAATATTTTTTGGAAATTGAAATTTCATGGATGACGACCGCTGTCAACGTGTTATTATTTTGCCACAACAAGTTTCTTTAAAATTATGCCTATGCCGACTTTTAATTTGAGAAAGTTTGTTTGTTCTTCTTTTGTAGATTTTCGGCACTACATTCTTGTTTCCTGTATTTAGTCAACGTAACGTGTGCGTAGCCTCTTGCAGAGCAAGAACACTATTGTTCTTAAGTTTTATCGTCTTTATATTTATTCTGTTCACTGTTCGTTTTTTGGCCTGCTACTCCTCCCAGGGCTTTCGAGATAGACACCGTTCCAACTCTGACACGTCGAGACCGATCTGGAATAGCGTGCGTTCGTTATTCCCGTTTTTCCGGCGAAAAAAATCCCATAGGGAATGAATAGGGCTCAAATAGTCCTGCTCGGAAATGTGGTTGGTGATGACCTGCACTCGTCTTTTCCTTGTCTTTCGCTCATCCCCTTTTTCCCCCATTCACTTCCATTCATTTTAACCCCATTGAAATGAATGCAGTTTCAGAAGAAGAAACTTTCAGGCTCCATACAGTAACCAAGACTTATGAAACTTCATGTGACACCTCAGGCCATGCCCCCAAAGACTCACCTGTTTAAACTGAACTATATGGCAAAAGTATTGGGACACAGGTGTCATGCAAAACTATAGGGCCAAAAGTATTGGGACACGCCTGTTTAAACTAAACTATATGGACAAAAGTATTGGGACACATGGCCAGTATGGCGACAGAGCTGTTTCTGAGTGGTTGCTAAGGCATGAAAGGCAGTTGCTATGGTTTAGGAGATGGTTGCTATGGAGGTTCTAGGGTGTTTCTTGACGGCAGGCCCATTTCAAAATTTCTTCAGGCCACAGCTACAAGACTCAGTAGTCAATCTCAGGCCTCATCAAGAAGAAGGGGGACAAGAAGGATTAGACGACTGCTGCGTTTGAGCACACTTTGCATTTTCTTTGCGGAAATGCAGTCTAGTTTCAACTAAAATTCCATAAAACAGTAATGTACATCCTTAATGTATGTAGTGTGGACATATCCATGCATTGTGGACATGAATGTAGGCTATACATTCAGTCCACTTTTTTGCATTGATTTTGTTCCAACAACTTATATGCCATTCACAGTCTTTTATTGCATTTGTGTCTAAAATTGTTTATTGATAACATATTCAGCGGTAGCAGTAAGTAAATGCTGCCGCGTGTGGTCCTTGAATTTGAAGATATCTGTCCTGGAAAGTCCTTGAATTTGATATTAACCAAGGTGTGGGAACCCTGATTTTCATACATTGACTGTAGATTATTTATATTCTGTGTGCCCTTTTGTACTCATTTTGTATACATGTACACCGCTGAGATGATTTGACATGACTTGAACTGTAGTGCCCGTGGTAAATTGCCATTAAATTTTTTAGTGTTGGATTAGGCTTAATCTGGGCGTGGGAAACTATCTTTTGCAATATTTGCAATATTTCTCTGTCAGTTTGTTTTTCACTTTGCATCTTTGCTATATTGTCATATTTTGCTTTCTCTTTATTTATCTCTTTTATTTTTCTAGTAGAACAGCATGGAACGTCCCCACTGGCCAGCCCAATGTCGCCATGCTCCATTTCCTCCAATCCATCCTCACGAGACTCCTCCCCCAGTCGAGACTACTCTCCATCCGTCAGTGTGCTGCGATCACCGATCACCATCCACCGTTCGGGCAAGAAGTATGGCTTCACCCTTCGTGCTATACGAGTCTACATGGGAGACAGTAATGTGTACAGCGTCCATCACATGGTCTGGGTAAGGGCTTCTCTTTGAAATTCTGCAAATGTGGAATCTGGAAACTTTTTAATGTTTAAATAATCTTCCATCATGATTCATATGATTAATATGTTCCAATAACAGCATGTGGAGTGTGGAGGCCCTGCCCAAGAGGCAGGTCTATGTGCTGGTGACCTCATCACTCATGTAAATGGGGAGTCTGTCCATGGATTGGTTCATACAGAGGTTGTGGAGCTCATTCTAAAGGTAAAGGACCGAAAAGAGACTCTTTGGTGGGTTGTAATGGTTTCTAGTTCATTAAAGGCCAGGGTTATTTTTATATTTATAATTATATTGATGAGTCATTGTTGAAGGGAATGTAGAACGTTATGGAAGTATTTGTAGAGACATGGAAATCATAATTTATTGCTTTTCATACTGTCATCATAATATCCAGCAACTTTTTTGCACATCATATTTGTTAATAATTATGATATGTTGATGATATGAATACCAAGGACTTTCCTTTATTTTTTCCTTAAATTTGTTCGTTTCTAATCAGAGTGGTAATAAGGTAACCGTTACCACAACTCCATTTGAGAACACTTCCATTAAGATTGGTCCTGCGCGCAAAGCCAGCTACAAGGCCAAAATGGCCCGCCGCAACAAGAGAACCATAGCCAAAGAGGGACAGGAAAGGTGGGTTACTGTTTATATATTAAAATTTTGTCTTTTGCTTTTTTCGTTTAGAAAATGCTGTAAAATTAACATTTGTTTAATGTTAAATCCTCTTTCTCTCACCCTTGGTCGCCCCTTACACTGACTTTCTCATTGCAGTAAGAAGCGGAGCTCTCTGTTCCGTAAGATCACGAAGCAGTCAAATCTGCTGCACACCAGCCGTAGTCTGTCATCGCTGAACCGCTCTCTGTCATCTGGAGACAGTCTCCCTGGCTCCCCAACCCACGGCCTGTCAGCCCGCTCCCCCACTCAGACTTACCGCTCTCCACCAGACTCTGCCTACATTGGTCAGTTCCACCAATAAAACACACAGTGCTACTGCTCTAATTGAAATACTTTCTATTCATGTGATGCTTTTGCTCGAAGTAGCTTATACAACCTGCTGTAAAGACAGTCTTCCAGGTGTATTTTGGAGCCAAGGGCATAATTACCATTGAATGGAAACAAACCTATGACCACTTGAGGTTTATTACTTCAAAAGGAATATGACATGTTCGCAAAAAAGTATTAACAAGTATTAACATTCCTGCAACTTTTCTCTTCATCTTTCTTATCAGGCACATCTTCCCAGAGCAGCTCTCCCGCATCCTCCGCGCCGAACTCCCCCGCTGCATCACAGCACATGCGGCCGAGCTCTCTGCATGGCCTTTCTCCTAAACTGCACCGCCAGTACCGCTCATCTCGCTGTAAATCAGCGGGGAACATCCCCTTGTCTCCGCTGGCACACACACCATCCCCGACCACATCCTCCCCGCCCCCCATCACTGGCCACTCCGTTGGCAGTTCCAACACCACACAGACATTTCCTGCCAAGCTGCACTCCTCTCCGCCCATCACCCGGCCCCGGCCCAAAAGCGCAGAACCACCTCGTTCGCCTCTCCTCCAGCGGGTGCAGTCAGCTGAGAAGCTGGGCCCACCCCCTCCTCCCTCCTTTCCGTCAGCATTATCACTATCTGGGTCTTTTGCATCATCTGTCACATGTCCAGAGAAGAAAGGAAGCCTCAGCATAGCCATAAGGAAGCACAGCTTGGATGTAGCGCATGCCGAATACCGGCGTGAGTCCTTCCACTCTGAGCATGCTCTGCAGAGCCTGCTGGAGATTGAAGGAGAAAACTCCCCATTGCCACTCACTCCTCCAGCTGCCGATTCTCCCACACATAAGCCCTCGAACGCAACCGGTGATGAAATACTACAAGCGGCAAGCCGTCCGGTACGACAAAGATCCCCCTTAAGCCGTGAGTCGTCACTGGCTGAAAAAGAGAAGCAGTCAAAGGCAGTAGAATCGAAGATTGCCAGAAAAATAGAATGGAGCAAAGCAACTGATGGTAAAGCAACCCAGACCTGTGACCTTGTAAAGCAAGACAAAGCAACATCAAAGTCCGTACCAACACAGGCCTGTATTCTGGGCGTAAAACCAACAGAGAAGGAGCCTGATGTCCCTGGAGGTGAAACCCCGTCATTGAAAGTGGAGACTGTTAGAGTGGGCTGTGATCCAAAAATGCCTGTAGGGGTGCAGGAACAGAAACACCAAACTGTTCAGACCATGGTTGGAAAAGGCCAACACAAAGGCAAAGCAGGGTGGGAGAGAGACATCATAACCAGGAACAGAACTGTGGAGGCGGGGAAGCCGGGGAGGGGCACCCAGACTGTGGATGTTAATATAAAGGTGGTGAGTGGAGGTAGTGAAAAGGGAGGTTCAGACAATAAAGCTAAAGCTGCAGTGATTGAGGCAGGTCCAGCCCAGACCAAGTCAAAGGAGGAGAAGACCTCAGCCCCATCAAGGTCAACCAGAGCACCCCGGGAGGAGAGATCTCTTTTGGAAGTTCTGGAGGCCTCCCATTCCCCAACAACCCTGTCTCCTAGTGGCGGCAAATCACGAGCCATCTCTCCTGGTGACAGATCAAGCTTCGTCACCCAGCTCACCAGTGTGGCTAAAACAGTGCTTGGGCCGATGAAACTGGGATCTCAAGATGGAGGTAAAGGGAAGGACTCAGTCCCCAAAATGAGTGCAGGGACTCTAGGAAAGACTGAGACTTCATCTGGAGCCCGCTGCGCAACCACAGGCACGTGGCCTGGACCTGGATCTGGATCTTCTAAATCTGAAAATGCCTTGAAAAGCTCTTCCAAGCATTCCTGAACTTCCCGTTTGTTTTGAACTTTATTTTGAACTTAAGAGTGTCGTAGCACAAGTATGACACAACCAGTACTTTTACATCCACCAAATCAACTAAGTACAAACTAAATACACTTAAAAAAACTAAGAAAATATCCAAGAAAAAGGTGCTTCAAAATTATTTTTGTCAAATTTGTGGGTTATAGATGGTGTTTTATGTAGGTGTTGAACCACGTTTGTTTAAAGGGTAAAGAAGCTGTATGTCTAGGTAGATGCATGTTAGAAATTGTGTTTATAAGAAAAAAAAACAGAACATATGAAAAACTAAGCAAAGACCTGATGCTCGTGAACATTGTGCACATCCAAGCATTCACCCTGTCCATAACGCAGCAGCAAGTCAGGCGTCACCAACTGTCACGTCAATGGACTTGTCAGACATTTCATTCATTTCTGTTTCTGCCAGAGTGAAAAGGAAATGTTGAATGGTGTTGAATGAAGTTAGATAACTTTAAATAGCCTTTAAGATTACCCTTCAAAAAAGGTGAAGTTAAACATATTCAACCTAATACCTGCCATTATAGCAACTGTTTTCAAAAGATTATCAGCAGTTTCTAAAGGACATCATGCATCAATTAATTATTTAACTGTACTGCTGATGACTGGATTTTTGACTGTGAAAGTGTGTGAGTGTGTGTGTGTGTGTGTGTGTGTTTAAGGGCTTGGGCTTGACTGAGCTCTGATTGGACAACCGACTTGCACAGGAGCAGAACTATGGAAAAGACTGCACACTGATTACTGAATTTGCACTGGAGGCCCTGAGCAAAAGGGATTAAATAAAAACAGTCCTCCAAATACATGATAGCCTAGCCGAGTTTAGTGAAGCTGCATGAGGATATGGTGAAAGTGTCTTACACACTGTAAATAAATGACACCTTGGCAAGTGAACTCATCGTAAACCATCTTAGTATGTTATATTTCTCATGTTGGGATTGTTGTTAGATTTAGGCCTGACTGCTATACTTAATGCATGATTGCAACAGTTTGAGAGAATCACAGTCATATTTTGTGGTTAATCATATTTACAGCAAGTCAAATGTGAAATTACAGCGTCTTTTGGCTTCCCTGAAAGGAGTTATGGGTCTAAGGAATTAGCAAAAGTGTAGCCGTTTTTAAACTTGTTTTGGCCATCTGCTTTTATCATATGTCACATTTTCACCCTCAAGAGAAAAATGTAAACATTTTATTGGCTATACATGATTCAGTGTGTGATTGTAGACACCTGTGTGAGTATGTACATACACCCTTCGGTGTAGTATGTCATTTTATTTCAGTACAGCCTGTGAATGTAGCTGGGAAGCAGGAATTATAAATTATTAAAGAGTTTATCGTTAACTATGATTTTATGATGATTAGTCTGGTAAGAATATTTAACTTCTTTATAGGCTTGAAACAAGCAAAGTCATGTGCATTTTCTTAACATTCCTCAACATAAATGCGTTATTTTAAATAATCCTATAAATTCCTTACAACCATCTCATAATGAGAAATATTACATGAAGCAACCAGATTAAAAATGTTTCCAATATTGTTTTTTAGTTGCAGTGCAAAAAAGCCTCATTGTAGGAAGAGGGAATCAAATGTGCCACTGTTAAATGCACTGTTAATAAGACCACTACATATGCAAAGAGCATTTGTAAACTGTGTCATCTCCCGGTGAGCAGTGGTTTGTTGAAGGAGATGTAGATGATTGACAAGCACTTCTGAGGGACCTTCTAGTTACATTGCAGTCTATATGTCCATATTTTATATGAGTGTATCATGTTCTTGTGTTGATGTGACCTCCAACGGTCATCAGGTGGGACATTTTTCCAGTTTTTCCAGCTTGTACATTGCTGCTGTTTATTTGTTACACGTTGAGTGTTGACCAAACCTCAATTCTCCTCTAGAGTGTTGTGATTTAGTGTTTTATCCTTCAACACACCTCAACCATCAGCTGATTAATGATCCCTTTTTGATCTGGACTGGGTGTGGTGACCCACTCAGTGGTCACACACTGCACTGAAGCCTAAGAGTTCTGGGTTCCAAACCCAGCTGTGAGCAACTTTCCTCCAGGATCAATAAAGATTCTGATTCAGTAGAGCAGAAAGAAGGTCACCCAGGAAAAGGCCTGAAATGTAAATGAAGATCATTAGAGGAGACCGAAAGACCAGGATTTACACTCTAAAATTGTTTTCTTTTGAGCGTGTACTGATGTTGCCATATCATAATCCTTTACTGCTAATGTTAGAATGCTGGCATTTGTAGATGTTTTGCTTTGGCAGGGTTGGAACTTTCTATGAACATAATCCTCACTCAAGTCTGTCCCATCCTGGTCCGTGGTAACGTGTTTGATGTCACATTTGTAGATTAGAGACTGTCGTCCTTAAACTGTCCTGTGGAGGAGATCCACTACTACCCTGTCACCACCTCTGTCTAGATCACGTAGGCATAGATCAGTTTGCCTGAGGCTGTTTCTTTTTGTAATATGAAGGAAGAAAAATCGATGTAAAAGAATGCACTTTATTTATCCATTAAGTGTGGGTTCAAGCATCCAAGATGCCAGACATCTACTGCACGTTAAGAACTGTTGGTTTTTTTACTCTCGGCTAAAATTAATCTCTGTACATCTTGGTGGCCAGCTGAGCAATGATTTCCCTTCTGTTTACGACATGATTGAATTTTAATAGATTAATTCTGCCTGTGCTAACTTTTGCACGCTGGTGAAAAAAAAAAGCTGAAAACTTTCACAGCTTCATAGAAATGGTTCTTTAAACCAATTGATTTCACTGCTTCCCATTGAAACTGCATCCTGGGAAACATTCTCTTCAGCAACAGGGTCACCCTTTGGCCAAAGTGCTTGGACCCTAGTGTTTGTTTACTCAGTGCTGTTTGTTTATTTTTGTTTTTATATTTTAATTGAATGTTTTTGTAGCTGTTCGTACTGCTGTGAAAAGCATGTTCAGATGCTGAAAATGGATCCATAGCATTTTTAAAAAATATCCTTTAGTTCTTAACATTTGATCAGCAATTGTCTTTTTTTACTCTGACCTCCTTTGTTTGTTATTTATTGTTTATATTATTTTTCTCCTCAGGCAATCTTGTGAACCAATGCAAAAAGGCTAAAGTACAGTAATAAAAGTAGTTTAAAAAAACTTAATATTGCCTCTCCCTATTTGAAAGCTCTCTTCTTTCATTTTGTGCAGTACAATAACATAAGAATCAAGAATCAGATTTTATAATCATTTTAAATAATGTTTCGAATGTAAACCACAATAGAAATAAATAGCATTCTTAGGTTGGCTACTTTCAAACCTCCACCTCTGAGTACAGCGGTATTTCACCATCCCAAAACGCACTCTCTTTGCGTTCTCTGGACAGTACCAAAAATATATAGTTATTTTTTATATGGAAATATGGCTGAATTTACATTAATATTTGTTACAAAATTAGTAAATTATATTGTTGAAAAATATTACCGTAGCAGAAATCGACAGCAGAGTCTGTCGAATCATGCTACCCTGCCGAAAAATGCTCCCTTTATAATGGTTATATAATGGTTATAAAGCTATATTGGTTCCGGATAAATGTGAGTCCCCTGGCAGCAGCAAATAGCTTATTCTATAAGCTGGTTCTATATTTGATTTGATTACATTAATGTTTAACTGCAGCTGTGTAACTGTGTTAAAGGGAACACTACTGTTAAAATGTTCCTTATTTGTTTAAAGTTTTTGCAAACCAAATATTATTGCACTTTTGTTCATATAGCAGTACTTTTAAAAGAAAAGTGCACAATACACTATACACTGCATTTCTCAGTGTTAGAACCTGACTGTATAAACTGGCTCTATGCACCTCTAAAGATCTATCTATTTTTATTATCATCTTAAGGCATTATTTGCTTAACACCGGCGATTATTTTATCGCGCATTAATTTAGGTTTTTAAAATATCCCTTTTTTTTTTTTAAGTTCGGTGCTTTCACCCATTTAATGCGAGCGCATTAAATCATGACCAAAAGTAATGGGACATCTAAACCCACCAAAAACCAGCCGACATGTACAGCGCTTCCATTACTTTTGTCCATTGTATACATGGACCAAAGAAACTGAACGGCTGACCATTACACCAAAAGAGACTTTAACAACACTGCATTCAGATACATAGACTTTCATATGAAGTTGGTTCCTCTTTGCAGCTGCTATAATGGTTCCGCACAATGCTTTGGACTCTGAGGGTAACTCGTTTTTCTGTAACAAGCTAGATAAAACATGAATGCCCTGGAGTGGCAGATATCTTTGGCTGTATGTTTGATTTGATTACATTGATTACATTAATATTTGATCTGCAGCTGTGTGTGTTAAAGTTAACATACACACATACACACACACATAAAAAAAATAAAATATATATATATATATATATGTGTATACAGTTTTGTGCATGAACGGCGTTCATTGAACACGTTCCTATTTTTCGTGCTCGCTGAACTGAATGAAGCGGTTTACAAATTATGAACGTAACAGTGAGTGACGCTCACTCTCGCGAGACTGAACGCAGTTCACGTTCTACGTTCGCAGATAGTGATGGGAAGTTCGGCTCTTTTCAGAGAGCCGGCTTATGTGGCACGGCTCCCAAAGACGAGCTGGTTCTTCGGCTCCCAAACGGCTCTTAGTTTATTATCATCTGTTGTAGGCAGGGGCGCAGATGGGGGTGGGGGCGACGTGTCGCCCCCCAGACCTGATCCGTCCCCCCTCATACCTCGCTCCGTCCCCCCCTGAAGCACCGATGATGTAGTGAGGAATGACTCATACTCCTGTTTTAGGGGTTGTATAACGTTTTATTTTGCAAATCTTAAGTCAAAAACCTAA
>JBBPCY010000142.1:1046104-1072415 GCA_037974405.1 Brachyalestes nurse | reverse complement strand
AGGTTTAGGGACGTGGCCTAGATATAATGAGGAATTAATAATGTTTAGGAGCGGCTCTCCGACCGTATGCAATACTTCTTTTAAAAATCTGGTTGGGATTGGATCTAAAAAGCACGTTGTTGAATTAGCCGAGGTGATAAGTTTATACAGCTCTTCCTGTCCTATAGTCTCATTACAGCACTATTGAAAAAGAAACATTGGCTCTTTTGTTCGCCCTATTGGCAGGCCAGATGCTGGAAAGGAATCAGGAAGGAGGAAGTAGAGACCCATGGGGGACTTCTTTTTTTTTCTTTGTTCTTCCTGGACCATGGTGTGTGTTTTACCCGGGGAATGTCAGAAAGTCAAATGTGCTGTATGTGATATATGTTGTGTTGGTGTTACAGGTTATATAAACCCTGTAGGAAAGGGGGCCCTTTGTTTAACTAAGGGAGGGAGGTTTTGGTATTGTTTTTGTTTAGTTAGGGAGGTAGGAGTAGGTTTCTGTACTTTTCTTTTCTTGGGGGGAAGTAGGGTAGTTAGATGTTAATGTTCTTTAGGGTAGCACTGTGTTTTGTTTGTTGTTTTGGCCATAACCTTTTCTGAAGGTTCGGGTTTAATAAACCAACAATTTAAGCTGCGGTTTTGAATAGTGCTTATTCCTGAGGGCGTTTTGAATTTGAGATTATGTATGATCGTTCGAGCCAGGGCCGTAAAAGTACCTCAAAGTTTCCTCCTGATTCCGTACATCAGGGGTATTTAACTAAAATTTAAAGAGGTCCAATTAGAGAAATTTTCAGAAGCAAAAGTCCAGAAGCTCATAATGTTGAACTATTATTGTGATTATATATATATATAAATATTTGAGAACATTGCATGTTATCAATACCTGACTAATTCAGTACAGTTTAAAAACATTTCACAGTATTTATTGTCAAAGCTAGAATTTCCACTTTTCTTGGACATATTTTTCAGAAAAAAACAATTTTACAGAAAATAAACCTCAACACATCTTAACAGCTGAACACTTTTAGAGGCTCACTTTCTTCCTCTCTTATATTCAACTCCCCCACAACTCAAGTCTGTATCTCTCCCTTTCTCTCACTCAGTCGTCTGGCTCTCTCCCGTTGTTTGCTCATGTTTCGCTATCGTTTTATTTCTTTTTACCGTCTTATCACCCGTTCTTGCATCTAACCCTCATCTGTCTGCCCTGTAAAGTTGCAATGTTTATCGCTTTGAACGAACGTAGTTGATTGGCTGAAAGGTATCACGTGGGATGGTTTAACTTGCATGCGGTTGGTCTGTGAGTTTCCTTGGCCGCTAAAGCACTACCGTAAAGACTGTAAAAGCTGCGCCGGTTAAAATAGACGCGTCCTGTTTTAATTATAACATTCTGTTTTGGCTATAGCTCCAGGTCTGTATGGGACAGCATCTGGGTCCGGACCTGGACTGCGGTCCGCCTGTTAGTGACCGCTGCCCTACATCCTGTCATCACAGCCATATTGTCAGAATTGCTGCACTTTCATGCACCAAGGTAGACCAAGAATAATAACAAATTATGGAAGATGTTTCTTTTAGGAGAGTGTGTAAAGAGTTTAGAAATTAGGAAATTGAGGAAAACAGGCACCCCCTAATTTATTTAATGAATCATTATTTTGCTCACTGAGTTCAGTATAATTTTATGACATTTTGAGTTACTATGCTATAGTTCCACCTGTAAACTGCTGGAGGACACATAGAGCACAGCTCTGAAACACATTCATAGGAATAATAAAACCGCCTCCTGTGAAGGAACTAGCAGCACAATACATGTGTCTGTTCTGTTTCTAGGTTAGTGAATCTGCTGAAATATTAGATTAAGTGTAAGACTTTAGGAGTTACACATGTTACCTGTCAGAGTGGGTTACAGATGAGGTTTATAAGTTCGAGAATAAGTTTGGTACCGAGTAGCCGTATGCTAACAGGTGCTAAAGCTAGGGTGTTAGTGTGATGGTAGAGTGAGTTCGGTGGGTAATCTCACACAGAATAAAAGGGAAAAGTAACTGCTAACGGTTGGTTGGGCAACAGGGTGTGCACGTTTGCTCTTCACTGCCTGTATGATGGCTGACCCAAAACATCATATGTGAACCTTTCTGTGGACCTGCCTTCCCTTTGTGATCCTCTCACCTTCTCTCCCTCTACTATATACTATACCATGTCATCCATCTCTTCTGTTTGATCAGGCCTTCTGTCAACCCCTTCTTTAAACGCTGCAGCTCCTTCCTTATCCTGAGTTCTTCCTGATTCCTGTCAGACAACCGGTCTGACCTCTTCGGGTGCTGCACGAAACCCAGACTGGTTCTGAGGATTCTGCTGTGGATCACCAGGTTCTTGATTATTGATCTACTCGACAAGAACAAAAACAAATACACAACTGTCACTAGTAGATGAACACAACCTGCTCAAAACTGTCACGAGCTGATGAATCAAGAACCTGCTGATACACTGTGGAATTCTCAGAACCAGTCTGGGCTGAAGAGCCGAAGAGGTCAGGCCGGTTGTCAGACAGGAATCAGAAAGAATTCAGGACAAGGAAGGAGCTGCAGCATTTAAAGAAGGGGTTGACAGAAAGACTGATCAAATGAATGAGATGGATGACTCAGATATAGCAGAGGTGAGAAGATCATAAAAGGGAAGGCAGGCCCACAGAAAGGTTCATATATGATGTTCTGGGTCAGCCATCATACAGGCAGTAGAGTGCAAATGTGAATGCTAACAGGTGCTAAAGCTAGCGGGTTAGTGTGATGGTAGAGTGGGTTAGGTAGGCAATCTCGCACTGAATAAATGGAAAAAGTATGTGAATGAAAAAAAATCACATTTAAACCAAAAGGTATTTAGATTATCAATATGTTTTCCTGTGAAAAGTACACATTAGTACACATTTCGTATTACATTACAAAAGTTCTTCTGTAACATGTTGCTATGTGTGTGTTCTGCTATAAAAGCTTTAACCTTTTGAACTCCATGGATGCTTTTTTCATTCGTTTTTTTAACCTTTACTCTCAGACTCATAACTCACGACAGTAGTAACACACATCGAGGAGACTTGCCCTATACGATCGTCCCGTGTTTGTGCAATAGGGATTAAAAGGGAATAAAAGGGAAATGTGTGTGAATCAACAAAATCACATTTAAACCAAAAGGACTTTGCTAAGGGTTGGTTGGCTAACAGGGTGTTCACGTTTGCTCTCCACTGCCTGTATGATGGCTGACCCCGAACATCATATGTAAACCTTTCTGTGGACCTGCCTTCCCTTTGTGATCCTCTCACCTTCTCTTCCTCTACTATATCATTCTACCATGTCATCCAGCTCTTCCGTTTGATCAGGTCTTCTTTAAATGCTGCAGTTTCTTCCTTATCCTGAGTTCTTCCTGATTCCTGTCTGACAACAGGTCTGACTTCTTCAGCTGCTGCACGAAACCCAGATTTGTTCTGAGCATTCTTTACTCTCAGACTCATAAGTCGTGACAGGAGTAACAGATGCATGATACACATATCACTGAAATCGAGGAGACTTGCCCTATATGATCGTATAAGTCCCATGTTTGTGCAATAGGGAGTAGAATTAAAAGGGTTTCCCACAAGAAACACACTGCTGAAACTCCATAAAAACAATTTTTTATTTAGAAGCATAAAGCGTGCGTTCACTTCTGCGATGGTCCACTCACCTGTTGTTGGACAAACAAATTGGTCTTACCTTGTCATAATTTTTCCCACTGTCTTTCTATTTAATAAATACAAATTTATTTTCATTCTGTTGCTATATTATTATTATTTTATAATGGTGTTGTGTCATATGTTTGTTGGGGAAAGTGTTTAACTGCTTTATAGAGGTCATCTGATCAGGAACATCTCTGGGGCAGACTGCTAACTTCTTTAGCAGTAATAATGATACCAAAGAAAGTCAAATTAAAATTCAGTCTGGAAATAAGTACATTTTTATATTGTAATAAGCCATAGAATGTCCTAGTTTGAAAAAACAATACAACAATGGCTAGGGACCTTTACCCCACACATTTTTAAAGTTAAATCTCTGCTGAAAACCATTGTAAAAATTCACTAGACAATAAGTAGAATTTGCTTAGAAAAATGATATCAAGACTTTACTTGATAGTTTCATATCAAATAATTACATAAGTAGCCCTGGGTCTGCTGAAAAAAAAACAACAACATAAGGCATGAATGGCTAGCTTATAGAATTAAAATGTTATAGCCCAATAAATAAAGGGATGCAAAAATGCTCAAAAATGACCCAGAGTTCAAAGGGTAAAGATGTATTTGGGACATTCATCACCCTTGACATTATTTTAGAAGTAATTGTGACAGTTTTGAGCAGGTTGTGTTTTTGGTGCGAGGGAATTTTGATAGCTATACTGCTCACTTCCAAGATTCAGAATGTCAGAGTGGGGGAAATATGTAAATGGTTGTATTCATGTGTATTTGTTATTGTTCTTGTCAAGTAGATGATTCAAGGTCCTGCTGATCCACAGCAGAATCCTCAGTTTGGTAGAGAGTAGCCTTAGGCTAACAGTTAAAGCTAGCATGTTTGTGTGAAGGTAGAGTGGGTTAGGTGGGCAATCTCACACTGTATAAGTGGGGAAAGTGTATGAATCAACAAAATCACATTTAAACCAAACAGTACTCAGACTGTGAATCTGTTTTCCTGTGAAAAGTACACATTATTACATATTACATAAAAAAACTATCTAGTAACAAGTTGGCATGTGTGTGTTCCGCTATGAAGGCTAAGATGTACTGTATTGTGGACACTGATCACCCATGATGTTATTTTAGGAATAATTGTGACAGTTTTGGGCAGGTTGTGTTTTCAGAGCAAGTTGATTGTGATAACTATGCTGTTCATATACCCCACACACTGCTCCCCGGCCCGCTGCTTCACTTGGTGAATGGATTAAATGGGTTAAATGCAAAGGAAGAATTTTGTGCTGTGGTGTGTTCAAGTATGACAGAATGGTCACTTTCATTTTACTTCCAAGATTTAGAATGTCACGGTTGGGGAAATATTTAAATGGTTGTATTCATTTGTATTTTTGTCCTTGTCAACTAGATTAATCAAGAACCTGCTGATCCACAGCAGAAACCTGAGAACCAGTCTGGATTTCGTGCAGCAGCCAAAGAGGTCAGGCCAGTTGTCAGACAAGAATCAGAAATATATATTTTTTAATATAATTCCTTTTTTACATAAGACTTCTATTTGATTCTTGGTCCGGTCTTACCTAAATGTTGTTGGAACACTTTAGAAATCAGCACAAAAAAGAATGATCTGGATTTACCACCCTCAAGGGCTACAGACCTGTTTGAAACCACAGGGATCCAGAAGGTTACCGTTGTTGTTCACTTCAGAACTCTAAAACCAAGGCCAGCTGCTTTTAATTAGAAGGTAGAAAGGTGTGTCTGATTGCTTCTGATTGTTTAGGGATGGTTCTGTGCTTCTCCTCTAGTGGCTGTGGATGGTCTAGCAGTCAGTCCAGCCCCTGACTGATCTCTAAACAATTTGAATTAAGACACATTTTCATTTAGTCAGGATGCCTGGCAGACGGAGAAGACAGGGTCATGTATGTCTGATGATAATGTATCTTGTCTTGCCTGGGAATGCTTTAGGATCCCTCAGTAGCTGGTGGATGTATCTGGTAGAAGAATGTCTGGGCTGCCTTCCTCAGCCTTCTGCTCATACAAAGATACTCAGAAAGCACACATATTTACATAAATTGATAGAATGGAACTAGTTAGGAGAATGGCTGTAGTGGAAATATGACAAAGTGAAGATAAGACGGGACAGTGTCTGAAACGAGTGTTGAATGAGGAACTGGGGGAAGTCCAAGATCAGATTCTGCTCTATTCACTTATCCTCAGCCCTACTGTATAATTTATACTCCATACTATAATGCTCTAGCTGATTATAGCTGCGTATTCGCTCAACAATACCAAGTAGACACCACTGATTAAATTGAACTGATATATTTTTCCTTTATTTAGTCTACATAATGTTTTTCATCATTTGTATTCCTCTCCGAGTTTTGTGCTGAATACTATGTGTTCTTCTATATGTTTGGGTGTTTCAAGTTCATGCATTTCAGCATCTACGCTCACAAGCTACAGCCATCAATTCCTATATTCACAGCCTGGACCCGGTAGTCACGGAGAAACTTCATGACCTAGGATTACTACACCGGGCTACTTCACCGCCGGACTCGCCTGCTACAGCTCGCCCAAAGAGGAGGCACCAAAAGCGGTATTATAGGAAGCAGACCAGTGATACCATCACTGGTAATGGCAAATGTATGCTCACTGGACAACAAAACTGACCACATACAGCTTCTGAGATCTGCACAGCGCGAGGCGAGGGACTAGCCGGGCTAACATGCTACCGTGCTAACCGGGTCTTAGTGAAAGGAGAGAAGACTCGCTGTGGGGGTATTTGTGTTTACATCAGTGATGCTTGGTGTCGGGACGCTGTCAACGTTCAACGCTAGTGGAGTTCGTTATTATTAAATGCCGACCTTTCTGAACACTGCGGGAGTTCTCAGCAATTTTGCTACTTGCTGTTTACATCCTCCCCGCTGGCGATCAACGAACAGCTGGCGATTTCTAATCACATGGCGATTTTAAGAGTAGGGGGGGAAATAAATATAAAATTTATCATGAGTAATTTTTGAGGGGGGACACAAATAATACAGTCAAAATGTACTTATAAAGATATGTCCCCACAGTGAAAAACTTTGCTTCTATCATTATTATTGTAGCATGGAGACTGCGTCATTATGGTTATTTTAAAAGTTTTTCTCAGGTTCGATGACAAAGCAGATTTTACTTAAAAACTATTTATTGCATTGTTTGTTATGTTGTTTACGGTCAAGCCATCAACATACGGCTTTGTTAAGGGGTTTTTCCACTGACTGGTACCAGCTCGGTTCGGTTCGACTCTACTTGCTTATTTTGCTTTTCTATAACTAAAAACTGTTACCTGGTACCCAGTACCATTCTTGGTACAACCTTAGCCTAGGTTCCAAGCGTGCTGAACTGATGGGGGTTTTCCACTGACTGGTACCAGCTCGGTTCGGTTCAGTTTGGTTCTATTCTGTTTTGGACCTACATTTTTCCACTACAATCTGAGGTAAACAACCTGGCATCATTACAATCGTCAGCATGGATTAAATCAGAGGGATTTTATTTCTTATCCTAAATAATGAAACAAACAGCCACAAGCAAGGATGAGAAATAAAACCCCTCTGATTTCATCCATGCTGACGATTGTAATGATTCCAGGTTGTTTACCTCAGATTAGCCGCTCTGCTCGTGCTGCTTCTCAAAAATATTTGGTCGCTATAGCAACCAGTTGTAGTGGAAAACTGTAGGTTCGAGCTGAACCGAACCGATCTGGTACCAGTCAATGGAAAACCCCCATAAGTTGCAGTGCCCTATGCAACAAGCTATTGTAAACAAGATAACGCTAACTAGATAAGTTATATTTTAATTGCTAATATAGCAGATTCATGGAAAATTACATGGTAATCAGCATTTTTGACGCAACTTATTTATGAATGAGTCTGCATCAACTACACTAAAGAGAATCACTTTATTTAAAGTGAATAAAATACCCTACTTACTGGAGTTCAACATTAATTGAGCCGCAGCCGCACACCTGACTCGTGTGTGTAGAGTAGGTGAGATGAACTGGGAAAGCAGGCAGTGGGCCAAACCACTGTGAGGAAGGGGAGGGGGAACTGCGTTTGTTTTTTTCTACTTACATAATTATTTTAGGTATACATACATATATTTTTCACAATAGAGGATGCGATTTTATTAAATATTTTTTTTGGGGGGGACAACCCTCGGATGGGCGGGGACATGTCATACTGCAGACTGTCATTTGCAAGTGCACTGATTGTGTGCCGATAGGCTGTACCTGTACCTGACATTTTTTCAGTCGATTGCTCTTGTAAGTGCGCCAGATTGGTACCAACTGTTGTTGTGTCTGCATTGTAATACAAGCTTTGCCTCTACTTGTTATAAAACAGCGTGCACCCATACAACTTTAGCCAATGCAACCTCCTCTGTCAGTGTTGCTTTTACTATAGGATATCGGATTATAAAAAATTGTTAATTGTGTGTGTGTTGTCATGCAGGTCATAGACTGATTGTCTTGACTGCTTCCATGAGATATTGTAAGGTTATAGACCTACTGCATGTTGAGAAATTTTTAATCGGTACTGTGCAACAATAGGGAGATGGTGGACCCATCAACCAATAAATACCAATATTTGCTCATTATCACTCCATGGACTCTTTGAACGGTTTTTGATTCCACAGTGTAAGTTATTGCCACAAGTTACCTCTTGTGATGATCAGTTGCTCCTTTAAGAGAGTAATTCACTACTTTGGTTTATGTGAGTAAGAATGTGTGTCTGTCTTAGTGTGTGTGTGACATAGCACATTTATATTAATTTTTATTAATGTATATGGCTGTTGCCACGTATCATTTGTTTTAAGAAGTGTCAAGTTGACCTTAGGGTGGGACTAAGGGTTATGGTTAGGATAACCCAAGGGCTAGAGTTGACAACTTGACACAAAAAAAAGCCTGCTGCACAATGTCGTGTTGGTAGTAAAAAATATTGTGGAGGTAGTAGAAAGGTAGTATAAGGTAGTAAATTTGACGCTAGGATTCCTGCATAACCCCTGTTTATAATCTTGTTTATTTGTTTTTGTCCCTTTGTATTTCTGGCTTTTGTAAGTTGATTTATAGTGCATAATTTATATGCACTATAGAAATCATATTGTTAGGTAATGAATTACATTCTTACATTGACAGGTCAGCAGTTCCAACTGTTTTTAATTCCATTTCTTTCAACATCATGCTAAATATTGTAAATAGGTTATTAATTTGTTTGGCAGAAATTCAAGAATAATGGCTTATTGAACCATGAGACAGAGATGCACAAGCTACAGAACGAAGCAGATGATCTTGTGACCACCAAGCATCCAGGCTCATCCGCAATTATGGTAATATAAAAGCCATCCATTCATCTGTACATCCATTTGCTGTTCAATCAATTACTAAATTAAATAAAGAATATCTTAAATCAGTCACAGTTAGTGACTGTATTTGTTTACTTCATAGAAATATACATTCACTGCCTGTATGCTGTTTCAGAGCCATAATGCCACTGTGCAAAAAGCATGGAAGCAGTTCCTCAGCCTTTGCATCTGCCAGGAAGCCCACCTGGACAACGTGGACGACTACAAAAAGGTAAGGGAATTATGGCTAAAGCAGTCATCACATTTATAACCTCTTAGGGTATATCCAAAGCTAGACCGCCAGTCAAAAGTTTTTGCACTCCACAGGTTTTTTCCATTTTTCCATTTATGTCATGAACTTCAGATTTTTATTCTTGTTAAATGTTGAAAAGTTGGTGATGAACTATAAATTAAAATATGTTAAGAGAAGTTCCTTTATAAAAAATAAGTAACAGTGCATGTCTGACATCCTGTTAACTGGCTGGGTAGTGATACAGAGTCAAATTCTTGACTGTCCTTTAACTTTAAATTAACTCATAAACTGTTTCATCACTTAATGGCTTGTTAAATATCAGTTGTCTGGTTAATTATAATAAAATTATAAAAAAAATAGTTGTTTTTTTGTAGGTCAGTAAAAAATGACATTTTCTGGCTAATCCCAAATGCTGAACATACTGTAAATGTATTTGTAAACAAAGAATATTTAATGTATTTTTAGTAAATGTTACATGAGTAATAGGCAAATGTAGAAAAGCTCATTGTGTGCAAAAACTTTTGACTGGTAGTGTATGTCTTATCATTTTTAACCTCACTGATCACAGGCAGGTTATGTGTCAGCTTAGCAGCTTTGCTCTATTGCTTTTGATTGCATGCAACAATCATGCTATCATGCTAAAATATCTACACTGCAGAGATGGGTAACTTCAGCAAGCGGGAAAATAATTGTTCACATGCACAAACATCTCCAAGTCAAAACAGCCCTACTGGCAGCTATGGAACCTCCCTAATTCCTTATTGGAATATCCGTAGTGAACTTTTTTGAAGATTATACACAGTGAAATGACTGTTTTAAGGGCAAAAACATTAAAATGTGCTGACCAGGGGGTCTCCAGGACACGGCAATATTTATTTATGTATTTATTTATGTATGTATGTATGTATTTATTTATTTGCACCGTAGTACCAGCTGGATGCTGAAACAATCTCAGAGTCTCTGAAGAGAATCAACAGCACCATGGATCCATCCCTGTTGGCCAACATGAGCAACCCACAGATCCTGATGCAGCTGGAGGTCTGAAGTAGCTTCTCTGATCTATTAAACTGAACTCTTATCTTAGAAAATGGATAGATAATTTGAATTGTTCAAATTCAGTAGTTTAATGCAGTTTAGTGATCTCCCTGTTTTTCTACATGATTTAACTCTTGAAGTAATTTGTTTTAGTAACATAATTTGTGCAGTGTTGCAACTTCTACAACTGGATTTTGTTATTATTGAAAAATTAAGCAAATACATAATAGTAAATGCAAAGTAAATACAAATACAAGGCAGAAACAATGTGAATAGTACAACTACTGCATTTATAGATATGAATAACATCCGTTTTATTACAGTTTTATATCTTACACTACCAGAAAAGTAATTTTTAATTCATCAGTCTTGTCAATCCTCTTAATCTGGTTCTCCAAAAACATAACAGCATTTGCCCTTGGGAAATACAAAAAAGTTTAAAGTATTAATCCAATGTGACATGATTTGTAAAAGGTGCCATTTTCCAATAAATGTAGCTAAATAGTTCAGAATCTTTGTAAAATTCCTTTGATGATCTCTTTTCTTTCCCTAGATTTGCCTCAATTCAGATTATTTTATCTTTGTCGCAGTTTGATGTACTTTTATACATAATGGCGAATGGCATACACTACCAGTCAAATGTTTTGCCACACACTAAAATTTTCTACATTTGCCTGTTATTCACTTAATATTCACTAAAAATACACTCAATATTGTTTGCTAGCAAACAAATTATGTACAGTATGTTCATAGTTTGAGGACCTTTATTAGCCAGAATATGTCATTTGTATAATATAATTATAGGGTGAATATCACTGGAGAGTGCCTTTTCAGGGCCACGATTTCCATAAATTCAAATCTTCCCATTCCTTTTATGTTCTATTTTAAAAAACATTCAACTTGAAGAAATGTATATTTACTGAGCTCCTGCACATATTTTCTGTTATTGAATGTAATAATAATATTGTATGACTGACACCCACAGCGGCCCTTTCTGGACAGGTTTGGACACCCCTGTCTAAAATTTCTCAATACGACAGGGTGGACAGTTGTTTAAGTGACATGTAAAATCTTTTAATTTTTTATAAATTGAATTGTTATTTTTATTACTAAATGATTATTTAGATTATTTGGTATTATTTAGCAAAATAATAATTTAAAAAAAGAATTATAAAGTGGTGTAGGGGACATTTACAGTTTTAACAAGAATAAAAGTCTGTTGTTTATGAAATAAATGAATAAGTGGTAAAAAGTTTTGATTGGTTGAGTGTGTGTGTGTGTGTGTGTGTGTGTATAGGGAGAAGAAAGGGCAGTACAGAGAAACGAGCGCAGGTTGGCAGATCTGAGAGAATTCTGCACCACTGTTGTCCCGCTGCCGCTTCGCCGGATTCAGTCTAGTGGATGTCCTGTTGTTGCCCTTTGTGACTGGAGCACTGACAAGGTACACACACACACTGTTGCTTTGTTTGGACCATTGTTGCTTTCAGAGCTTGCAGGGAAAACATAATTTTCAATCAAATCATTAAAAACAAATGAAGTCACTCAGTATTTGTAGCTGTTATAAACATATCTCTGTACAGGCATCCGTGAAACGAGGAGAAAAGTATACTCTAGTGTCCAGCCCTACAGAGGAGAACTGGAAAGTAAAGAACAGCCTGGGAGAAACCAAGGTTATCCCTGGAGTGTGTTTCTTCATTCCTCCACCTGACTCCGAGGCTATTGAACAAGCGGAGAGGTGAGAGACTGACTACATTTTATATAAATAACGTATTACTATTAGTATTAGTAGCATATGAATAATTATTACGATTGAAAATAATACCAACATTTTCAAAAAAGCTTTTGCGCTGTTCACACTGTGTGCTGTGGTGTGTTCGAGCCTATTCTCACGACTTTTCGCGCAGCCATCACAATATACAATGTAATCAAAATACGTGCTGCGATCACGCTTTAGGGCTTTTTTTCGTGCTAGGACAACACTTCACTTTTTCGTGCTAGGACAACACTTCACTATCCTATGTATTTTAGTGCACACTGCGTAACATCACCAGGATCAGTGGTAACTGGTGACTGAGGGACAGTAGGAGAGAAAAAATGAGTTGATTCCTTATCAAGCGAAGCGCTTGGAACAAGTTGAAGTGCCGTGAAGCGGGGAAAGTCCCTAATCCTAACCCTAACAGTCACCAGTTAGTGCAGACACTGTGCATTAAAATACATAGGGTAGTGAAGTGTTGTTCTAGCATGAGAAAAAAAAAAACGTGATCGCAGAACGTATTTAGATTACAATGTATTTCGTGATGGCTGCATGAAAAGTCGTGAGATCAGATTGTGTGCTCACATATGACAGAATGGTCACTTTCACTTATGAGTGTGACTGTTGTAGCAGTAAACAGAAAAACAGAACATAAAGTGCAAGTGTCATTGAAAGTCCAGGGTGTAATGTGAGAAGTATATAAAGTGTGGTAGTACACTGGCATGGTACTTGGTTAGGCTGATAAAACTGATTAAGAAAATAATTTTTAATTTTTAATTAAAATTAAAATAATTTATAAACCCAGATAACATTTTAACCATATAAAATAATTATATATGACATCTTTTAGTTTCTTCATGGTTGTGCTGTATTGTTGTTCCATGCATCCCCTCTAAGAAAGTGTGTATGTGTGGTTACAGTCTGGAAAAAGATCTGGCTAGTCTGAAGAGAAGAAGAGCTGCTCTCCATGCTTCCTTAAGGGCTCCCATTGAGGAGGTGGTGCATGTCACTAAAACAGGTATATATTATATAAATTATCTTTCTAGATTTTCTTATTGTTTTTATGAGTCAAATAAATAAGCCTAACAGCTCAGCAGATGCACCAGGTGATTTACACACCTAATTCAAAAAGGACAAAAAAACTGGTTTCTAATAAAGGTGCACACACACGGATTATCATGGGTAGCTTCTTACTCAAAATAGGCTAGATATGTAATTAAAATGAGCTTTTGATTTTAAACTTGCTCATTGCACATTCATTGGCACTGTGCCAGTGCTTCATACAATACCAAACATTTTTGCACACACAGAGATTCACATTTGCATGTGACACCCTTAATATAAACTAAAAAAACTGTTTTTTGCTAACAAATAAATTAACAAATAAAATAGTATGTTCACCACTGCATATTTTTTTAATTCACTAACACTGACCTGCAAAAAGCCACCTAATATAAGGGTTATAAAGGAAACTTGACACATTTTCATGTATAGTTGTTCACACCTTTCCAATGTAATGTGCAAATGTTTAAGAGGTAGCGTATGTGTGGTGGCCTAGGGTGCAAGACCACTCCTGCTATAATAATTATAACAACTATTTGCTGGTTTTAAGCCATACAGCTCTTGACTATCGATACACCCTTTAGGATCTCTGGAGGCAACGGCAATTATAATTATTATAACACGTGCTATTGCTCTGCACCCAATAATCGCTCCACCATCTCATGCCTTTGCTCCTCTTCTCCTCTGTCCGGCTCCTTCCCGCCCAAGCCCTGTTGAGGACGAACAAACATTCGGACACCCGCACCCAGCCCGACCCCAAATGGCTTACCACACTCACTCCCGAATACTAAAAGCCTCAGTCGCTGCCAGGAACCTGAAACAGAGGAAAGAAACACAAAAGCGGCATGGCTGTCACCCAAAGGATAAAGCGCCTTAGTCTACTCTCTCCGGGCTCAGCCACCTCCACCACAAGGGCTGACAACCCTAATTGTCCTTAAAACTCTGAAAGTCCAGGGTCCCTGTAGTAGTCCTCGGTCCTTGTACCGCACCTCATGGGAGCACCCCGAACACTGACGGGCGCCATCTTTAAAAAGGGCACGACCTCCGTTTCTTGGCCTCATTTCCAACGAGCCAGCCAGTCATGTAGGAGGGGGGCAGAAAGTCCCCATAGCTGTGCCAGGGCACTGCCTGAGGAAAATACATCAAAACAAAAGTCCCCAAACAATAACACCCGACAAAGAATACATTTTAAAAAATGACATAAATAATAACATTCTCTCGAGTGGGTCACAACATATGTGCTGTAGCTGGGCCTTCTTTCTACTATGTAACACTATGTGAGGCCTTTTGACAGGTGTGCAGAGCTCTTTAAACCATTACTAGCTGTGACTAGTGTGGTATGTTCTTTGCCTACAGTGATAGTGAACAGTGCCCCTCAGGACTCCTCAAAGGCTGGAGACCTGGCCAGACGACTGGACAGGCTCATCGCTGACCTGCTGAAGCTGGAGAAGGAAGTCTTCGAAAGACTAAGGGCTCCTTTAGATGCGGCTGACCATACCAGAGACCTCACCATCAGAATTCAAGATCATGAGGTAGGATATTTAACCCCTCTTTAGACATCTGGTAGAAGAGATACTGTGAGGGTGGTGTGGGGGGGGACTACACTGTTGTTACAGCTCGGGAAGCTTTATTGGCTTGATCTTGTTACAGCCTGTGAAGCTTGACTGACTTGATGTTACAGCCTGAGAAGCTTTATTGATTTGATGTTACAACCTGAGAAGTTTTATTGGTCTGACGTTGTTATAGCCTAAGAAGCTTTTTTGGCTTGATATTACATAAGATCTAAACAAGTGGGAAAGTGGACAGAAATCACGGCAGAAAGTTAAGAGCAGCAAAAATTAAACAAACAATAGAATCGAATAAAATACTACATCAACAGTACAGTATAAAAAGTACACTATACAATCTAGAAATATAAAACATGGACATCTGTATTATAAAATATATACATATATGTATATGCAGGGCTCCAGACAAAATAAAAACCTTAGGAGCCAACACAAAATATTTGGGCACCAAATTATTTTTTTAGGAGCCATAATCTCTGTCAAATGTGATATAAATAAAAATATTGTCATGGCACATTTGTCTCCAGTTATACCCCATGTAAACAGTGTCAAAACAAAACAAGAAATCACGACATGGACTAAATTGTTGCCAAAGTAAAACATGTTTCTTGTGTAGTTAGTGTTTATTTTCCTATATTTTAGAATGCGCTCTGCAACAGGTTGCCAGGTAGTGCGAATTGTTTCAAATGAAACTCAATCTGTCAACACTGCTCTTAATACAGATGTGTCAGTCGCGAACTAGTTGGTTCTTTGACTAAAAGTACCAACTTGTTCGGTTCTTTGACTGCAGAGTAACTTTTACCATAGACATAGAATAGACTGGCCACAGACATAGAATATTACTAGACTGACCACAGACATGGAATAGTACTAGACTGACCACAGACAAAATATTACTAGACTAGATGACCAGCTGCATCGTACGTCAGCGTCACCGCCATATTGTGCGAGGCACTGCTATGGAGTGAAGTAGTGGATAAAGATGCTTCATGCATGTTCTGCATGGGGCTGTACGCTCCAAACCAGATCTCGAGGGATTACATATCGTAGGTAAGGCTAAACAGTTGTTCCGAATATATTTGGCCATTTTAAAACCCTGTATTATAAACCTTAACCTTAGCTAAACCAGGCTAAGCTAACAAAACTATGCATTCCTGTGTTCAAGTCAGCCTCCAAACAACGTTTTGGCTAAACATAAGTAATATAATACAGTATTTTATATTGGCCAACTATAATCAAAGTTGTTCAGCCTTACCAATGTTTGTCATTCGACACATTTTGAGAAAGCTGCCTTGTGTGCCGTGCTAGTTTGGTAACAGATGCTGAACAGGCATCATATGTTCAAAGTAGATCTGGCCAAATATGGCCTAAAAATAAAATCTGAGATGGTTCTAAGGCCTCTCCGGACTTCACTAGCATTGTTTTGCTGAAGCTGGTTTTACATCTTCTGCCTGTAGCTGTCCTGCCTGTAACTTCCCATTCCTGAGCAGTCTTTTCAGCTCTCTCTGCACCCTTTTCAGCTCCTCCTTTTCTCCTGATTCGAAGGCTCTACTCTCTTGCTTGAGGCCTTTATTGGTTTGATGATGTTACAGCCTAAGAAGCTTCATTGGCTTGATGTTGTCATAGCCTGAGAAGCTTGATTGTCTTAATGTTGTTGCAAACTGAGAGGCTTTATTGGTTTGATATAATTCTTTGCTGTCTTTTAGAGAGCTGTCTCGACCCTGAGAAATCTGGAGGCAGAGAAGACATCCATTCAAAGAGAGATGAAGCCTCTTCTATCCCAGACAGCTCTGGGACCCACTACATCTTCCCTCCCTGAGAAAATTAGTTTTGCCACCAACAAGATTGATGACCTCATTGTCCTCACTGACCTCTATGGGAAAAAGTACATTAATTTCAGGCTTAAAACCAATGGGTTTTGTACTCTAAATGCACTAGTTAACTGTTTCATCACTTGAAGAAAAGAGATAATCAATTGAATTTGACAAAGATTCTGAACTATTTAGTTACATTTACTGGACACTTTTCCATATCATGTCATATTGGATTAATACTTTAGACTCTTTTGTATTTTCCAAAGGGCGAATGCTGTTATGTTTTTGGAGAACCAGATTAAGAAGGTTGACAAGACTCTCACAGGGTTTGAGGATAAACTGACCTGGGACACAGTCATCCTTGATAAGCCCAGCGCTATACAGGACCATACTCAAGTCCTCCAGGTCAGAGGCTGAGGCCAATACCCATTCATACAGTACTGTGCAAAAGTCTTATGCAAATTTTTCTCAGCACATGAATTATTGGATCTTTCTGCCTACAAAGTTGATATTAGAATAAATGCAAACAAACCCAAAAGCAGTAAAAGTATCAACATTTGTTGTGTTTGTAAAAAATATAGTTGATATTTTGTGAGCTGATAAGGAGAACACAGGTTCGGTTCCAGATTTCTACTCGATGCCTCCGGCTGTTGCTTGGATTTGTGAAATTCCATCAGCAGCTCCTTATTTCATTTAATGAAGGATTGATTGAATCAAACCAGGTTTCTGATGGAAACCAGGTTTCTGATGATATTATATTTATTTATTTAATATATTTTTATTTAGTATATTTAGTAACAGTGATAAACAAAATCCAATGCTCATCTGAAAAGGTGTTTAAGACTTTTGCACAGTGCTGACTTTTATTTGATTAACCTTTATTAACTGAGAATCTGTTATTTTTACCTTAACATGAAATAAGTCATAACTATTTCTTTGGACAAATTTGTATTCTCGTTTAGAATATCCAGAGAGAACTTGCAGCCAAAAAGGAGGACACCAATAAACTAAACCGGGATCTTGAGCTTACAGAGCAGCTGTGTGGCCATTTACAAAAGAGTTTCCAGGAGTACTGTCCTGATATTCACAGACAGGAGACAGAGGCCAGACACCTCAGGAATTGCTTTGCTAATATCAACAACCAACTACAGCAGAGGTGAGAGTCCAGTGTTTTTGCGTTTTATACAAAGGCCTTTAACATTAGCAATATTATAAGGCCATTCTGTAATGTTTGTTTATTTGGAATATATGTTGTTCTGTATATTTTAATCACCGTAGTTTAACATCTTCAATTTTTGATTTAATTTAATGTAAATTATTTGATAACTACTAAATTGGTAATTTTATTTTTTTACCTACAGTATTTCACCTCTTGTACTGACCAAAACATTTTTTGTACAGAACGCAGTGTATTTAGTGAGGGGTCCAGGGTTCACAAAAACATGAGAAAGTGCAAAAACAAAAGATGGCCAAGAGGAGCACAGCACAAGCAAAATGGGAAAATAAACAGGTTTAACAAAAGCAAGCAAGTGTAACAGAGAGTTTTGCAAAGAGCCAAAAGGTGCAAATAATCCACAAACATAGACTGAAATACATTTACGGCATTTGGCAGATGCTCTTATCCACAGTGACACCTGGTACACCAGTGCTTAAGTAATTAACGTCTGTTCTATATTAGGGTGACCAGACGTCCTCTTTTCCCTGGACATGTCCTCTTTTTGAGTCCGGCGTCCGGCCGGAATTTTAAAATAATCCGGGATTTTGAGCGAAACATTCGTCACGTCATGGGCATGTCTCATAAACTAAAAGTCCAGAACGGCCGCCGGGTGCACGGCCGTCGGCCCGAGATGCGCAAAAAACATATCAACCACGCCCCCTGAATGCTCCCCCCCACCCAGACCACAGCTGTCGGCCGTAGATGCGCATATCCCCCTCTCAGACACGCCTGAACCTCGGTACTTACAAGCCCCATCCCGCAACCAAGCACCCCCCCAACCACGGCCCAGCTGGTACAGAAAGTCCGCACTAAGGTGTCCTCTTTTTCACAATCCCAAATCTGGTATCCCTATTCTATATACCTGCGAAGCTAGACTCACGTCAACATCTGCTTTTTGGCCAGGTTACTACCAACTAAGTTATGCACGTTACCAAACATTGTCAAAAAGAAAAAGTCAGTGGTTAATAAACAGTTAGCTAAAAACATGGACAAGAGCGAAGTGGCAGGGGTATTCATACTAACTAAGGAACACCAGGGCAGGAGCGGAGACAGGACTAGACACAAGTGAACAGGATAACAAGGGGCCGGGGCATGGGACAGACACACATGGAACAGACACATAAACAAAGGTACATGGAGAATGTAAGCAACATAGACAAGAAAACAGGGGCAAGATAGAACACTACAAAGAGCCAAAAAACAAGAAAGGACAGGGAGAACATTACACAAGCATTTTCTGAGTAAACACTACTAAAGACCAACACAAAGAAAAGGTAAACATCCAGGGGAAGGTGGAGGATATTGTGAGGGTCGACTGGGTCTGGCTGGGAACCCTTACTGATGAGCCAGCCAGGGAAACACCCACACACCCATGTCATAATACAAGTCCCCATTGTTTAGGTGATGGTGCCCTCTAGCAGCCACTGACCAGTGACGTCACACACATGGTCACATAAGGGTTACATTTCACTAAATGTTCTTGTATAACAATGTATGTGACAAATAAAGAATCTTTAATCTTGCATCTTGAACAAAACAATGTGTGTTTACAACTTTCTGTTAGAAAACATTCCATACTCAGTTTGTAAAATCTCTTCATTTGTTCTTTTGTCACTGCAGATTAACTCTGATGCACGAGGCAGCTGATAAGTACCAGAGTTTCCAGAGTTCAGTTAACTCTCTCAACAACTTTCTGAACAACATACCCAACAACAAGATCTACATGACCGACAGCGAGACAGAAATTATTACCAAGCTGAACTCACAGAGGGTCTGTTTTTCACTTGTTTTTCTCAAAATGTCCAATCTGATGTACAATATACTATATTAAAAATATTAATTTTGTTAATTCATACTGAAACACACATTTTGTATTAACTAAGTACATAAACAGCGGTTATGGATTATTTGACAGTGAAGGTTTTTTCAAGTTTGAATTGTAACCATTAATAAAAAAAAGATTATGCCTTAGTAATTTTGAAGAGGCATCCTGTTACTGTCTGATTGCAGAGGACAGTTGACGAGCTCAAGAGAAAGATAGATGATGTGGACCGACTTGTGAAGCTTTCCTGTGAACTGCAGAACATTCTTAAAGTAAGACTTTTAGGCATCCAAAATTTCAAAGACTCTCATTTTCAGTCCAGTCCCTGAACCTGACCAGTTTCAAGGACATGTTTTTTGTTTGTTAAGCCACATAGTGACCTACGTATGAGTCATTCAAGCAGAACAAAGTACTAACATAAGGCCTGAACCAGTGAAGAAACAGATGTAGATAATTCCAGATGATCAGGCCAGTGATTAGTATACTTTTGGTGCTAAATGAAGAGTGGATGGAACAACCTTATCTAGGTATCTTTGTTGCAGGAATTAGCTGTTCCCATTTCTTTCATTTAATCTACTCAGTATGCCAAAAATAAGACAGTTTTACAGGAATAAAACAGTATATTTTTTACCAACAAGGTTATAAAGAAATGAGGGATGGCTTAAGACTTTTGCATAGTGCTGTAAATGACTTTGTACTGAAATAAGGGCCTTTGACTGAAATGAAACTAGGTCTTTGACTTAAAGCATCCCTTACTTGAGGATGATGGCAGTGTTATAACTAAAAGAAATATCTGTAAGATTCCTTATGTCAGTACAAGGTAATTTACTTCATAAAACATCTTATGTTTACTGGCATAAACTATTACTACGTTTTAAAGCTTTGCTTTATAAAAACATTACTCACTGCTTGTACATGTGTTGTGATGGCCTTCAAATAAAGAGTTACTTATTTCTTTTCTAATATCTCAGCTATTACTGGGCAGGCAGTCTTTGCTAAGGCTTTGGAAACAATTATTTTCTTTTTGTGTTACTAGGAATATGAAGTCATCTCTTATAAGTACCAGAGCACTATCGGCAATGCTGCAACTGACTTAAAGAAACATTGTTCCTTTACTCTTTCCAATGCGGTGCAAATGAAGGTATGTAACAATATGATTGTTTTCCTATTTGATTCCGATTTATATCAGGATAAAGGTATGTTTTATCTTTTTTAGGAAAGAGACACTGTGAAACGGTACAATGAAGAGCTGGCAGAGAACATTCAGCTTCTTGACCAGATGAGATTTGCCAGGAGCATCAAAAACAAGGTGAAGTGTAGACAAAGAGCAAAGCCTAGATGAAGGTTATATAGTGCTGTGCAAAAGTCAGTTTATCTGAGCAGTGAGGGACTCCATAAGTAACAGCATAAATGGTTACAAAAATTAAAGCATTCAACTATATAAAGACTTCTTTTGTTTGCAAAACATTTGTAAGCTGGTAAGGAGAACACAGGTTTGCTTCCACATTTCTCCTAAATGCCTCCAGCCTTTGCATGGATTTGTGACATTCGATTCATTTAATTAAATTGCTTGAAAAAGCAAATACTGCTCAGCTAAACAGGTTTTGAATATAATTCTCTCAGGTGTCAAAGACTTTTCCATGGTACTGTATGTCAAGATAATATACAAGATTCAGTGTCAGTTAAATTCAGTAGTCTTAGGTATATAAAAGAATGTATGTATGTGTTTGGTGAATCAGGCACATGAATCAGGCCCAGCTATTTGGGTTTATTCCTTTGATTTAGCTAACAAATTACAAGAACTAAAAGTAAGTTAAAGTGATTTTTAAAAATATTTTCAACAACGGTTAGTAAATAGTCCATTGTACATTGAATAAGCATCTATAAGGAAATATTCAAATAAGTTCCTACCAAATATTATCCTCACCATCGTTGTGCCTCTCTTGTGGTGACACTCTGAACAGAACAAAGAGACTGTGAGCCATGTTGTGGTGCACCAGCAATTGCAACTACAGAGCCAGCAGAGGGAATTTGAGGAGGTGGAGGCCCAGAAGAAGCAGCTGGCAGAAGAAATCTCAAGATGTATTCATGCTGAGAATGAACTCGAGAGCTACAGGAAGAGGATGCGGTCACTCAAAAGTCGAAGAGGAGTGGAAAGGGTGGAGGAAAAAGAGATTCTGCAATACTACCGCGATCCCAGACTAGAGGCTGATCTTGAGATCCTGAAACAAAAGATACATGAAGAGGTCTTGAAACGCTCTGCAACCCATAAGGAGGTTGAAATCATCAACCAGAAGATTGTCACTATGGAGCATGAGGTGACTACCATCAAGCCAAAGCTTGTAACCAAGGTGTTTACTGAGTATGAAAAAGATCCCCAGCTGGAAAAGGAAGCTGCCAGGATCCGAGAAGAGATCTATAAGTTAAGGGAAGAAATAAGAGTGCGGGAGACTGAAGTGGTGCAGATGAGCACTGAGATCACTTTCTTGGAGCGAAAGAAACCAACAATTAAAGAAAGGATAGTAAAGAAAGAAGTTGTCAAACTGGAGAAAGATCCTGAAATGCTGAAAGCTATCATTGCTTTTAAGGATGAAATCTCAGATGAGGGCATCAGATGCAAGACCCTAAATGATGAAATATTTCACATAAGGAGCCAGATCAACACGCTAGAGAGAGTCATTCCCACTGTGCAACCTAAGATTGTAATAAAGGAGGTTAAAAAGGTGGAGCAAGACCCAGAGCTCTTAAGAGAGTCCAGAATTCTCAGAACAAGCCTGGAAGAACTGATACTAGAAAACAGTGTCTTGGTGAAAGAATTCAATAGTCTTCAGGTTCGTTATAGTGAGGTACAGACTTGGACACCCAAGATAGAAGTCAAGGAGATTATAAATGAAATTTATAGAGTTCCCCATGAAACTGAGATAGAACTGAGGCGCCTTAGGAAAGAGCTTCAAGAGTTGGGAAGAAGGCGTGTTGAATTTGAGACTGAGGCAAACATAGTTATAGTGGACCTTAAGGGTCTGCGTTCGCAGAAACCCAAAGTGGAGGTGAAGGAAACAACTCATGAAATTGTTAAAGAAGAGAGAAGTCCAGAAATGGTCCGTGAAATATCAAGGCTAAATGAACAGCTGACCCTCCTTCATGCCACCTACACGTCTACACTGGATCAGCTGAATATTTTGCAAAAAGAGAGAGATCACTGGAAGATGGAGAGGTCCAGGATTGAGACACAAATTGTAACCAGGGAAGTGATCAAATATGAGAATGATCCTCTCCTGGAGAAAGAGGCTGAACGGCTGAGAAAAGAGGTAAACGAGGAAGTTCTGCGTCGTCGTGTTGTAGAAGAAAATGTCTTTGACCTTCAACAAAAGTATATCATACTGGAGAGACAGAGACCTGAAGAGAAGATCATATACCAGGAGGTTGTTCTACTCCAGAAGGACCCAAAACAGATTTGTGAGCATGAAAGACTAAGCAAGAGAGTCAGTGAGGAAGCCAAGTCACGTTGGGCAGTCGAAGTGGAAGTGCAGAAGCTAAGGGCCCTTGTTTTGGAGAAGGAAAAAAGTCTGGCTCAGATGGATGATAGGCAGAAAAAGATTCTTGTTGACACAGAGCTTAGGCAAATCAAGTCTCGGATCTATGAGCTTGAGACTTGTCCTAAGCCCATTGAGGAGAAGATAATCATTGAGGAGGTTGTGAAAGTAGAGAGAGATCCCAATTTGGATAAACTGATTAATGGCCTTCGGAGTGAGTTGGAGAGCGAGAGCAATAGGATAACCACTCTTCAAAGAGACACCCGAAACCTCAAGCTCAGGGTAGAAGTCTTGACCAAGGAGAAATCTGTGGAAAGGATGGTCTACAAGGAGGTGATCCGGGTTGAGAAGGACCAAGCTGTGGAGGCGGAAAGAGAACGGTTGAGGAACCAAGTAGCAATAATCAAGAGCACCAGGCAAAAGCAAGAGGATGAGATCCAGCGCCTCCAAACAAAAATGACCCGTATCCAGACAACAGTGGTTACTGTCTCAAAAGAGGAGACAACCCTTACCCGAACTAGAGATGCACTCCTGAAGGAGAGGGAGGACCTCCTTCGGGAGTTAAAGAGGCTGGAAACTGAAAAGCAGGAAAGTACTGTATCATTCCAGTATGAGTCCAAACTACTGAGCGAGAAGACTCAAGAGTACAGGCAGAGAATAATCAAGCTGGAGTCTGAGGTACAGAGTCTGGAAAAGGACATCCTGGCTGAGAAAAACAGGATAAACCAAAGGGAGGCCACCATTATTGAGCTGCAGAACGCCATTAAAAAGGAGGACCATTCTGAGAAGCAGACAAGAGAAACCACCAAATCCACCAAAATCACTATTCTAGATCCAGAAACTGGGAAAGACATGTCACCCTATGATGCCTACATGGAAGGTCTTATTGATCGCAGCCAGTATTTACACTTGCAGACTCTTGAATGCAGCTGGGAAGAAATTACAAGTAGCGGACCATGTGGTGAGACCACTGTTCTACAGGACCGCAAGAGTGGGAAGAAGTACTCCATCCAAGAGGCCCTGAAAGATGGGAAGTTGACCCAGTATGATGTTCAGCAGTACAAGGAGGGCAAAATTCCCATCTCAGAGTTCGCTCTGATGGTTGCAGGAGAAAGAAAGGTAATGTCTTACACCAGTTCAAACTTGATTCCATCCTCTCCAGTAAAAAGCACATCAACTTCTGTGCTGAACAGCTACAGCTCTTCAACACTGACACAACGGCCTTTCTACTCAAGCAACGGCCACTTGAGCTCAACCACAACTATCACTAGTGGAGATGAATTGTTCCCAATATCTGGTATTATGGACACAATGACAAACAGCCGCATGTCTGTGCGAAGCGCCCTGACCCGTAAGCTAATTGATCTAGAAACCGCTCAGAGGCTCCTGGAAGCTCAAGCAGCCACAGGAGGCATTGTGGACATCAGTAAGAAAGAGCGATTCTCAGTTCACAAGGCAGCAGAACGTGGTTTGATTGACTCTAGCCAAATGCTCAAGCTCCTTAATGCCCAAAAGGCCTTCACAGGTGTGGAAGACCCTGTAACCAAAGAGCGCCTCTCGGTCGGTGAGGCAGCTCAAAAAGGATGGATCCCAACCGAGAATGCTAGGCGGTATATGGAAGCACAGCTTCTCACAGGTGGCCTTGTAGACCCCAGCAAAGCTGGGCGATTGAGCTTGCAAAATGCAATCAGCACCATGATGCTTGACAAATCCTTAGCAAGTCAGCTTGATGATGACTCCCAACACCTGAAGGATTTGGTCGACCCCATTACAAAGAAGGCAGTTACATACAAGGAGGCCATGGCACTCTGCAAGAAAGATACTACCACTGGACTCCTCCTCCTCCCAGTGACCTCTACTTAACCAACCCATTTTCTCTCATACTCCATTTCTCTTTCTGTCTATCTCGCTTGGGGGAAAACAAGGTTTGCTCTTGGGAGCAAATCAGAGGAAAAATTTAGTTTGTGGTGTCATACAGTATACAGAACAGTATACAAGTTTGAAAGTACATGATGAGTGTTTGCATTTCTTATGTAGTTCACTTCTGTTTTACTGACGGTAATGGTATGTATACCCTTTCTGTATATCAAATGGTGGTGTTTGGATATTTATCCAGTTGTTTTCCTTCCATTCTTTGACTTGCTTTCTCATAGTATCATCAACAATTTCACCAAAGCTTTCAATAAAGGTGCACCTATTACTCATTTCATGAAATGTCTTTACTCTTGGTTTGTCTTTATAAGAGGGGTAAAAGGTTTTGTTTATGTATACTGATTCCAAAATGGTATCTTTGATGGAGAACTGGAGTTAATGGAACAATAATTAGCTTTTATACCATTTCTGTTGGCTCAGTCATTACGAATTTTTATCACATTCCAAAAAATTGGTGGCATTTTCAAATTCTGTTAAAAAACAAAACGAGATGCAGATGCAGGGAAACATGCCTGATATGCAAAAGGGTAAAGTTGTGTTGGGCTGTGTGCAGCAAATCAACAACATATATTTCTCTCTCTGTTTTATTATATGATCCAACTGTTACAGGATTGTCAGTTATAACAAATTTCATCAGCAAGCATATAAATATAGAGATATTTGCCTTAACTAATTCATCAGCATCACCTGAGTAAGAAAACATTAGAGAGTAGCACCCATTCAGATAATACTGGTCATTTTACAAACATTTTTCATTGGGTCTTTTTTGAAAACGTCTGTTCACCTTGCACACACTGAATTGCCCACAAGGTGGCAGAAGAGTAATACACTACTATATGGAATAGTTTAGACAGTGCATGTCACTAAATCTGATTAATATTGATTTGGAAACAGCTTCAAAGAGATCAGTCATAATCAGTCTATGTGCTTTAAATATACATGAGTTTGGTGCTTTGAGGAGCAACCTGTGCTCTCTTGGTGACATAGCCTACTGTAAACTAAGAGTCTAAATTTATTTATGTTCATGAAGGCCTTGTCTTGCTATTTATCCCCATAAAGACTCTTGTTCCTTTTTCTCCGGGTCAACCTGAGGAGTATGGGTTCCCCCCCGAGGTCGAGATGTATAAACAGTAAACTTGGCATACCGCATGGGCATGGGTGCCCCAACCAATGCGTACGCACGTTACTGCTCGTTTTTGTAAATGGGTGGCACCTAGTGGCAAATCAGTGGTACTATAGCTTCCCTTTTGTATACTCGCATTAATGCTGCG